>PRKT01000009.1:1640739-1667761 GCA_003671525.1 Saccostrea glomerata
TATATATATATGTATTAAGAGATTTCATGTCTCCTTGCTTTTGTGAAAGTACAGTGAAAAAAATGATAGATTTATTTCCCAAAATACCAATGCATTGACAAATCAAAATGAGTTGCATTAGAGTATTTTTTCCAAAGAAAATTCCTCATTAATAATTTCCGAATTCAGTAGAAATTTATCCTACCTGGTATATTGCATACAGTTACCACTGGACTTTTATATGTACATGTATATAACATTAAATAGTTTAAATTATATAAAAATATAAAGTACTTGATTATGTGAATGTATAGAGAAAATTAACTCAACATCATAATAAATAATTTATTCTGTAAATATATGATTTATATTTAGTACTGAAAGAAACAAATGGTGTTAAAGCAGACTGCCTGACAAATACTGTGACTTAGATGCACTGTGAACTTGGTATGACCTGACTGTATAAGGCTAGAGAGAGGCTCACTGATGTCTCTTGTTCTTTACATGCAATGCATTGAAGTCAGGGTTGTGACAAACTTATCTAATTAACTGAGTTTGTTTTCATCCCACCACAGTATTTGTTTACACTCACAATGACGCCAAAGACAATTCCACACTCTGTCTCACTCCGAAATAAAGTGATTCATGTTCCTAGAATGATCGCAAAACAAATTTCTAATTGATTCATGTTATTTACTTAATCTTCAGCACTTTCTGAGAATAAATATAAAACTAAATGCAACTTTTGATCATGGAATATATAATTTGTTCTCTCAAATGCATGCATGATATTGCTACAAATCATATTCATTGATCGATATAATATATTACAACAAAATTGCTTATAAATTACTACATATTTCAAATAAATTGTTTAAATAATAAAAATAAAAATCCCTAAAACAAAAATACAAACAAAACTGGCAATATTTATATAAATATTAATGGACGGAAACTTGATTTGAAAAAAGAAACTGAAATTGACAAAGTAATAAAGAAATAAGAAAATAAAGTGAAAAAAAAAGAATTTACATTTTCCTCTGTGTAAATAGTTACTTCAATGTGCTGAATTATAAACCATACTCGGATGTTAAAACCATCGTCAATTACACAATAATGAACTAATTAAGAAAGTCACTGAGTACATAATATCCACCAGTAACACACTGATGGCAATTTGAAAATATCACAGACAAAAATATCTAAAATATCATGTAGCTAGATACTAAAAAATACCTTCTACACCCAAGGTCAGACATATCTCTACAAAACTGGTCCACTAGAAATGTGCTCTTTTTTAAAAAAAATCTATAACCGATGATCTTAAAAATTCTAGAGGCTTTCTCTTCCATATAAATTTCCAATAACTGACTCAGTTCAGGGCAGTGGATTTCTTACAGATCACATACATTAGGACTTATTCACCCATGTGTAAAAATCTACAGACATACTGAACATAAAAATATATATAACTTTTTAAGCCTATTTGTTTATAACTAAGTTTGTGAAGTTGCTGCTTTGTGATGATCATAAGACGTCCTGACCGATGCCTTTCGTGGAGGTTTCTGACGGGTCGTCTAAATAGCTGCTTCGTTCTGGACTGCGGGCGCGTCGGGCAGATGAACTCAGGTAGGATGTGTCAGGGCTTCTATACCTGGATGCAATGAAAAGGTTAAAGTTTAAAGTGATGCACTACATTCAAATATCATTTAAAGAAGAAACATCAAAGCAGCTTTTGTTGAAATGAATATTTAATGTAAAACTGACCTGGATGGACTGGGTGACCTTGACCTGGATCGCGACCTTGACCTTGTCATGGAGGAGTAAGTTCTGGAGTAGCTAGGATAGGAACTGTACTCCATAGTGGGGATGGGTGGGGCAATGTTGTGTCGGCGAAGTTCCTGAATGGCTCTTTCTCTTTCAAACTTCTCACTTGTTAAGTTTCTACGTAATCTTTCTACATCTCCTTCCAATTCAACATTCCTAGTTCTCAATGATGCTATTTCACGTCCCTGACTTTGTCTGAAAAATTTGATGGAAATCTGATTAATAAGAAATAGATGAAATGGCTAAAAAAACTATCTAGAGGTCTTCATTGCTCTCTAATAATAAATTTGAGTATTTTAAATATAACATTTTTGTTAGATCTAAGTACTGCTGTAACTGTGTACATTTTGCTCTCGTTGAGGGCCAGCCTGTCCTTTAACATCTGGATCTCGGAGGATTTCTCCTGCTGAGCCAGCTGACTGGTGAATTCCTTCTCCCTGTTGTTCTGTAACAGTCCCTCCAGGTTCTTGGCGTTCGTCCTCTCACTGGACAACTGCTGCTTGAGGAGTTCCGTCTCCTGTTTCATGTCCTCAATCAAAGTAGACATCTACAAATCACAATAGTACCAATTGTTTACAACATACTAAGAGGTGGTAGATTTAATCAATTTCATTATGCAAAATTTAATTTAAAGTTAAGACAGACATCAATGTAAACAATCAAATGAAAAAAATTCAATGTCATGAAAAGAAGAAGGAAGAAATAAAAACCCTCGTTAGTAATAATGAATACAAATGTATAGAACATTGTTAAATTAATTTGGTACTCACAAATTTACTTTTACGAGAAACACATGTATACTGTGACTAAATCATGAAATAAATGATAAGTTCATTGTATAACCAATGAAATGATCTGAGCAAGATAAGAGAGTTAACTCTGTATCTGTACCTGCTCCTTGTCGAGACTGGCAGAGGTGAGCTGTCGTTGTATGGATTCCTTCGTAGCCTCCAGTTTGGCACAGAGTTCTCGGACCGCGGTCAGGTCCTCCAGGAGATTCTGTTTATCCTCCTCCGTCTGTCTCATCGCTTCCTCCAGGTTACCGACGGAGCGTGTCAGATTGGACACCTGTAACTCATAAGCCTGCTCCGCATTCAAGTGCTGCAAGAAAAACAAGTCAGCTTTAATAAAATCTAATTATTTCATTCACCTAGCAGGATATGTTAGTAGACAATGTTTTGGCTTTAATCTTTTTTTTTGCCTCACCATATTTACAGTTTTAGGACATCAAATTCAGACATGATCATTTTTCTAGAACACTAACTTTTATGGTTAGAGAATATTTCATAACAAAACAAAATTAAGTATTATTAATGTTTTAAAAACAGTTAACATGATCAATTTTGAAAAAAAGTAACCAAAAAACATACAACTGTAGAACAAAAATAAATAAAAATATATTTGTATCTCTATTATGATTATAAATCTCACCGTAGGATAAAATACCTATCATAAAGAAAAGTTTTCAAGCTTCTTGTGATAAAAATTTCTGTTTCTTACTCACATAACATCTAAATAAACATCAGAATGTGTCAGCAATAGACAAACCTCCTGGATCTCTCTTTCCAGATTGTCGAGCTTATCGCGAGCTCTCCTGAGCTCAGAGTCCTTTGTCATGAGCTCCAGTCGTAGATTAGATCCCTCACTCTCCAGCTGATGGGTGGAGGTCTGATATTGTTCTGCCTCGGCTGATAAAGCTCGGTACTGCTCCAACAGATCTGTCCTCTCATTCTCCTATAATAAAAACACATACACAGAAATCAGGTCAGTGTCATGCGCTATCAATTGATCAAATACATAAATTAATATATTTAGAACTGAATATGAACAGGTAATCACCTTGGAAACATTGACCAAAATTTTGAAAAAAGAAAATTGTAAACCTTTTGTATTTTTTAATATCTGACAGTTCAATAGAACATCCTATACCAACCTTTCTTGCCAGTACAAATATTTCCACTGACAGTTCATCAGACAAAAGCCTTACCTTCCTGGCGAGTACGTCCTCGATGCGTTTGACCTCCATCATGTAGTCCTGTACTTGTTGTTTTAGATGTTCCTTGTCCTCGAGTGTTTCCTGAAGTTCTGAGTTCAGCTTCTGATTCTCACGCGTCATCACGGCGAGGTCGTCCTGTAGACGGCGATTCTCCCGCAGGGCGATGTCTTTACTGCGACTCGACTCACTCAGATCCTCTGACGTACTGTCTAACTGACGACGCATGCTCTTCAGCTCACGTTCTTTTAAGTTCAAATTGTCATTAGCATGCCTGCAAATTAAATGTAAACTTTATAGATATAATCTACAAATTAAGGTAAAATCTGTCACAGTAAGATTTACATTATTAAATATAAATATGCAATAGAAGAGCATTGTTTATTAAAAGGCCTTATCTGAGCCTGTAAAATTCTTTTAAATAAAAAAAAAAAAAAAAGAAAGTATATTGTATTTCATATTTTGGACCCATATTGACTACATAACTATGAAATACCTTTCAACTAGCATCATTCTATCATAAACAAAAAAAAATTAATGTCAAAAGTGATTACTTACTCTAATTGTGCTTCAAGTTCACTCATTCTTATCTTCAGATCACTCATCAGTTTTTCCTAAAATATAAGGACAGAATGATAAAGTTCTCCTTTTAAAAATTGGTGAATGACTCTTAACACATTTAAAGCATGAAGGAACATAACACTTACCTTATGTAAAATATCCTCATTGAGATGAGCTATTTTCTCTGTTTTCTCGTCTACCGTGTGCTGTAACGAGTCTTTCTCCCTGTCCATGGCGTTGATGGTCGCCCTGAGCTGACTGATGTCGTCCTTGGCCATCTCTAGGGCCCGTTTCAGCTCGGCACACTTGTCCTCGAGGGCCACTCCTCGCTCCTCCTGGTTATGGAGCTCACGTTCTCTGTGTGACAGTCTCTTCTGTGTGTCCTCTAAAGATTTCTCTGTCTCCTCAGCTATCATTCTGCACAAAGGAACAAAACAAATATCATAAACCATTTCATTTTATTACTTCAGCATATATTTTTCTTATTTTTATCTCGGTATCTCTAGCTGAGATGAGCCCAACTCACTTCATTTGCTCTGCTGTGGACCTGCTCTGAGCGTTGCTGTCCTGAGCCTGTCCCAGCCTGAGGGCCTGCTCCTTCACTTGGTCCTCATAACTCCTGATGTCCTCCTTCAGGGTGGCATTTCTCAGGGCCATCTCATTCTTCTCTGTCTCAACCTGAAATTCACCATAGGATAAATAATTTTATCACATATTTTCCCCTTTATCCCGTTGATATAGCTCATGTGATATCGTTTTCGTATCAACACTATGTATTCCTACGCCGCGTGACGTAATGTAAAGAAACAAATATATGTGTATGATGGAGAGAATGACTTAGATATCTAATTTGTCAAATTTCACTTTATTTGATATATTTCAAAAAAAATTCTTTCATGAATTTAAAAAAAACATGTTCTGAAATACTTTCTTTCTTTTATTTTTGTACGAACTATTTCAGACAACGTAATGTTATTTATTACGTTATTTGGTCCGAGGTAACCGAAAGAACTTTGAATTAGAAATAAAGACATTTAAAGTGAACAAAAATATGTGATAAAAAGAATCTCCCATGGTTTGTGGTTTGATATGATTTTTATCCAACTCGTTGTGTGTTTTCTATCCCCTCGCCAAGGCTCGGGGATAGAAAACACACAACTCGTTGGATAAAAATCATATCAAACCACAAACCATGGGAGATCCTATATAACTTACATACTCCTTGTTTAAATAATTGTATTTTCATGCCTAAAATATATCCTTTAAAGTTTGATAAACCAACTAAACAAACTTTTAATTAACATGCTTTAATTACATGAGTGAGAGCAGTATCTAGATCCTCAATCTTCTGCTCTAGTTTAGCTCTGTCAGACAGCGAGGTCTCTGTGGCTATCTTCAGTCTCTCTCTTAGGCTGTCCCTCTCCGTCGTCATGCGACGTAAATCCTGGAGGGCATCGTCTCTTTCCGTCTCTACTCGCCGCAGAATGGCCTGAGCTGCAAGGGATGTCTTTGGGGACTTGGGGGATTTCACCAGCTCCCTCCTCACTCTCTGGAGCTCATCCTTAGTCTAACATAACACAAACTTAATTTTACAATCAGATCACAACAACGTGATTTATATAAAGTATCAAAATCCAGCCGCCTGGTTTAGAATTCATTATGGATACATTACCTCCTCATACATAATGTTCAGCTTGTCTCTTTCCGCTGTCAGGACCTTAACATTGGCTTGAATCTGCAAAATTCAAAGTGAATACTATATTTATCTTTAAAAGCTCTTTTACAATGATAACTGTTAAATAATGTTTTAGTAGTAAAGATATTAAAGTAAAAGACTGAGTACCTCTGCCATATGCCTCTCAAATTTGTCCAGTAAAGCCTTAAGATCATCTCTCTCCCTGATGACCTTTGAAAGCTCTGGGTCATCTGATGTGAAGCTCTGAAATAAAATATATCCATATAATTGTTAATCTGACACGTTTAAAGATTTCATTGTACTAAAAACAAGAGAAATCAAAATTCTATGAACAATCTATACAAAAATATCACAACACAGACCTTGGTTGGTGTAGCCCTGGCTGATGAGGAAGACTTTTTCACTGCCTTCAGGACTTCATACTCCTTTTTGTAGTAATCTCTCTCCTCCTCCATCACCCGAATAATTGTCTCGTACTGTGCCATGGTCTGTAAAACAAAATCAAAATTTAGTACCAAGGCATCACTCATCATAAACCGCCTTTATGTTCAGTTGAGATCCCTGATACTAAAGCACCTTTTTGTCAGACTTGCTGGCTATGTCCCTGACAGGACTACTACTACGGGAGGATGGCCTTGACCTGATGGGACTACGACTCCGGGACGGAATCTCGCCCCGCAGCATTTTCTGTAGAGCTTCAGTCTGGTCCTTGTAGTAGTTTCTCTCCTCCTCGATACTATGGATGAAGGCGTCTAGTTTGGTGGCTGATTTTCCTTTCTTCCCGTTGACAGTGGTTGCTGGGCCATTCTTTCTTTTCAGTCTTTCAATTTCTAGTACAAGTTCTTTTTCTGAGCATTAAAAAAAAAAACATTAACATAATGATATTCTTATGGTATTGTCTTTAGAACATTGAATATAATTTTAAATATTCTCATCTATGTATTAAAATGATACTTTTGTACAAAGCAAAACAATAAAAGTATTTCAACATTATTAAACCAATTAGTTAGGCTATAGCATAATGGAGATTCAGACCTTGTGTATACCTCATGTTTTAAGGCTAATAATGGAGATAGCTGTACTCTGATTATATTCTGAGACAAACCCTTGTCATTTTCTGCTAACTCAGTAATATACAATGTAGACTTACCGTTGGCCATCATCTTGTTACAGCGGTTGCTGAGTCGCTTCTTGTCCTCCTGGACACGGTCCAATAGTTCCTCCAATCGCAGTATGTCTCCTCCCTTCACGGTCAGCTGAGCTTTCACTTCACTGACTTCCTTGTTTAGTCTCTGATTCTCCTGAGGAAAGAAAATAAGAAGCACATGAAATAAGGCAGCAGAAACAAATCTACTCTCTCTTTCATTTCTAGATCTGACATTTCTTGCTACTTTAAAAAAAAAAAATCATTTCAATAATTAAAATCAATGGACTATCAGATGGCTTTATAAATTTTTGAGAACTGGCATTGGTTTTAAATTAAGGGAACATATATTGGGTTGATTTTAATGGTCTTACAGCTTTGTATTGGGCGATGGTGAGGTCTAAATCTTCCAATTCATGTCTTGACTTCTCAAGCTCATCCTGCAACATTTAAAAGAAACAAGTTTACAATAATATCCCTGACAGCGAGCAAATAAAGAGAGAATTCAATATATTTTTAAACAGAAATCCTAAAAATTAAATGTACTGTTTTCCAATAGACCCACCTTTGCCTCCATCATTTCACGGTCAGCTGTTCGTACGACATTGTTTTTGTCCGTCTCCAGCCTCTTAGCCACCCTATCAACATCCCTGAGGTCCAGCTCTAATTCCTTGATCCGTGCCTCTTGATCCCTGATGGTCAGTTTACTCTTACTAAGCGTAAGCTCTAGATCCTCCTTTATGGCATTTGAGTCCTGGTATTTCCTCTCAACTTCTCGAGTTTTCTGCTGCAGGAAGTCGATCTGCAGTAACCAAAGCATTTATTTATAAAAATTTTAAACTGTAGAACAAAAGCTAAATTACTGTAACAAGTGAATATTTTTTCAATATACAGTGGAACCTCAATAATCTGGACACCAAATGAATAATCTTGATGCTTTATGACGAAGTATATAGGGCACTATTTATATTTACTATGTATGTTACAATAATTCATAAACCATGTAAACCTAGACAGTTTTATTGGGAATTCAAGTATCTGGATTTAATGAGGCCGACTCTTTACTTGATATAGCATATCAGCAAGAAAGCTGCAGGCTTTCAGATTATTTATCATATACCCATCAATTTCCTTGTTTTTGTTACTGTTAATTTTACAGAGTTTGATCCGATTTTCCGGATCAACCAACATGTTGTTTTCTGAATCCATATCACCACTCTCTGAAACTGATGACGTAGTACGCAAAAACATGACGTTATTTTTCTTGCGCATTAAAAAGTCCCTTGTACATATGCTTTGTTTTATGGATAAATGTTATACAATTGATCTCTAAAGTGTTATTTTGCTCTATTTAGCTAGCTATGAGGGGGTATATAATAAATTTATCATTATAACAGTAACTTGATCCAAAGAGCCGTATCACGTCTCGTTGACAGGCGCGGATCATCAGATCAAACTCGACGCTTCGCGTCTCGTTAGATCTGATGATCCGCGCCTGTCAACTCGACGTGATACGACCCTTCGGATCAAGTTACTGATATAATAATATATATGTAGCGGTACATTTGTATCTAGAAGACTGAAGTGACAGACCTGGATGTTAAGGTGAGATATCATGCGCTCGTTTGCCCTGTTGCGGGCCTCTAGGGCCACCACATCTGACGGTCTGCCTCCCTCCAACATTCTGTTAAGTCGTTCTATCTCCTCATCTCTGTTGGCAACCTAGTGAAACAACAGTAAATCAGTCAACACACCAGTAAAACGGTTATAAATCCAAACGTAGTATCTTAGAATTCTACATTTTTTAAACTGCTGCATATATTTGAAGAGAGAAGACCTCTCCTTCCTTTATAAATATTTTATTGTGCTGTAAGACTGACTGAACTGTTACTTTTTGTCTGAAGTGGACAGAAATTATAATTACATGTAGTAACAGAGGGATTCCCCCAGGATGGAAAGTTATAATTAGTAACAGAGGGATTCCCCCAGGCACTAGTCTCCAAGAGAACTCAAATCAAGTGAGAGAGAACTTTAAATCTACAGACTACCATACAATGTGTAAACTGAATGAAATGTAATGGAAATAAATGGTCAGTCTATAGACATACCGGTAGCTTATATTCATCTTCTATGGATGCACTAAAACCAAACAACCAGAGTTTAAACAGTGCTAACAATATATCAAGTGAAAAAATCTCTGCAAGCAAAAATCTAGAAGTCTACAAAGTGATAGACTGATACAGCTCTGTCATGAATGATATGAAATATAAAAATCATTTCTTGCATGCTCACGCTACATAAGCTCAGATATTATTAAGTGTTAATACTGGTATATGTAGCTTTGTCTACACTTTACATAAGCTCTGGCTTTTCTTCGTTCCTCTTTCTTTAAAGCATCAGTTGCTCCCCCTGAATTTTTAGGCCCCGATCTTTTTTGGGCCCTTTTCTTCTTCGTTGTGTCCGTTACTTTGCTAGACATCCTACAGGGGAACGCGTTAACTTCACTCACACAATATCAAGTACTTCATGTGTAAACATCATAATTGTACGCTTTTATTCTGATATTTGTTTATGTTAGCCATAACACTAAAGATTTAAATTTGCTGGTTTTGTTAAGGTCTCAAATCCTTAAGATAAGCAGGTGTATGCAGGTAGAGTTATTGATAATCAAACTGATTTCAACATTTTTTCTGCATACTTGGTTTGTAAATAAATGTATGAAATCACATACAAATAAAAAATAGCCATTAACTTGCGACAAAAAACATACTAGCAATCAACAAAAGAAAAACAAATGTGCAAACAAACAATATCTAAATCTGGAATTTTAACTGTAAAGTAATAAGTAACCTATCTTTAACTTCTGACATAAAATTACTGCCCATTGAAATCTCCCTACTACAATTATGTCCTTGTACCAGTGTAGTGCTGGAAACAAGACCTGTGATCTACACACTGACTTCTATATTTTGAATTATATCTAACCAAAATCCACACCTTCAACAAAGGGTATTGTATTGATCTGTGTAATGAAAACCTTGTCACAGTGATACAATGAGCCAGTGTGTCATGCTCTTATTCCCTCGCATGGCTAGACCAAAAAAAACATTGATAAAGTACAAAGAAATATTAAAACAGATTAAACACAATAACGTACCTGAAAATACCTTCATTAATGCAGCCCCATTAAAAAACAGAAAGGGAAAATGGCTGCATTAAATATTCACCTGAGTTAAGTCATGTCCAAGCTTGATGCCACTGCAGGATTTTATCTTTAAATGTATGCGGTATATTGAAAAGCTACAACACAGTCAATTCATACTGCAAACCCCAATCAATCCTTAGTTAGAACTTATAGCCACGTTTTTCAAACTTAGATAAAGCATATAAACACGGAATGTAATTTGTAAAGATAAAATGTTTAGAAGTCCTAAATGTGGTTTTGTATATTCTGACTTTAATCTGGTAATCAAAGTAATGGATGAAATGTTGTAAATAATAGAACCTAGCAAATCAAACTTAAAATTCCAGGAGAGAAAAATAAAAAGGGCACACACACAAAAAGACTCATCAGGGTTATAAGTATACTGTCAATTTAGAATCTTCAATAAATGTCCTATACCTGTAATATTTTTCATAAATTAATTAAATATTGACAATATTTAAAGATTTTTTAACATTTATATCTGGTGAAAGCACAGCTCATCTCATGTTTAACTATTGAAAAGGAATTTGATCTTTTAATATCATGAAATTGAGATTTCTGGGCTCAATAACTGGGGGATTTTAAGGAGGATATTAAAAAGACCTATAAATCAGGCTTTTAAAGTTCAGACTTGAATTCTTATCAAATATTGCCATAAAACATTCAAAAGAAGTCAACTCTTAACTGAGTTAGTCATCCAGATGATCAAGATGGACAAATACACAGAAAAATCACCCTGGAATTGAGAATAGAAAACATGTGTACACCTGAATAGAAAAATCCTACTTCTAGAGATGCACTTCAAATGTCCAAAACAAAAGATAAACATCTACAGTATATATTTTTAGTCCACTTGAGGAAACAAAAAGTGAAAAATATATGATGATCACTTTCTGATTTTGAGCCACACAATACTAACTAACAATACAATTAACACAGGCATTCCTAAAACTCAAACAACCCCCCGCCTAGGTATTAGATCACAAAAAGCCTTACTATACCCCTTTTTGTCAGTTAGAGATCTTCTCAGAGTAATGTCCCGGCCATTGCAAAATTTACCAAGAATTTATAATCTATCAATCTAAAACTAGAAATATGTCCATAAGACATGAATGCCCCGCCAGAATCTAAAAAATGAATATATATGATAAATTGACACCTAATAATTTGTAAGTGCATGCTTACATAAAAATATTTGAATGTTTTCTTTAAAACTAGGCAAAATACAAGTTAAAGAAAATGGAGGTCAAGGTCACAGGAAAGTGCATGTAGTCAAAAGTTTTTGATGCAGTTGAATAGCTCGATCCAGGCCACTGATATGTATATCATCATATTATGTTTAATAAAAAATATCTTGAATGGTTTATTTAAAACTGAGCTAAACACTGATTTTAAAAAAAAGTCAAGGCCAAGAGAAAGGTCAAGAGGTCAAAATAATGTTGATTCAGTTGAAAATCTCACATCAGTATTTATCAGCATATGACGTGTGATAAAATATTTAAAACTGAGCTAAAACACTAATTAAAGAAAAGTGGGGTCAAGGTAAAAGGAAAGGTCAATATCAGAATGTTGATGCATTTAAATAGATTACATCAGTATGTATACACTATTTCAAGAAAAGTGAGGCCAAGGTCAAAGGAAAGGTCAAGTTCAAAAGTTGTGATGCAATTGAATAGTTAACATGACAAACACTGTACGCCCCGGCCATTCTCATGGCGGGCATAAAAAGCACTAGCTATATATATTTATCTACTTTATTTACATACTTTCCAACATGCTGCGGACATTTTTGCTCGCATTAGCCTACTCCGCTCTTTTAAACTCTCCAGCGAAGAAGGTAAAAACACTATAAGCATGTAAACAAAACTTACATCCCACATCCGAGTTGCTGATGAAGAAATGGCAAACATATTTGCCAGTGTTTGGGTTGAGATATCACCACTTTGCATTTCAAACTTTGTAAAAACTGAAATGAATTTGGCCAAAATATGCAAAATCACCGGTACACAGATTGTCAACATGTTTGACAAGACAACAATCCAGGGACAATGGCACCAGATTTTGATGCTACACAGACTACTGGCAAAAAAACGGAACAAGAAAGCCGTTAGAAAGGACACGTTGTCAAAAGCATTGCTACAGAAATACAGGCTAAAAAGAAAGACTCGAAATCTGATAACTCTCAATGAACATGGCAAAACAAAGGATGTGCTAAAAAGAGAGAGGGCTTCATTTGAGTGGAAACCAGAGAAAGACAGGAGTTTGGAGGAGTGTGTAGCTTTGTCACATGAAAATGTTACTTTTAGCAAGGAATCCTGTGAGGATCAAACAAATGAAGCTTCAGTTTTGAACTTTGAACATGTTAATGCAATAGATGCAAAGATTCCATCAGACAACAATGATATACAGGTACCACAAAGCACACCTGAAGGTGTAAATAGTGCCAGTGATGTTAATGATGCAGTGGACATAACAGAAGCAAAGATAACAAAACAATTGCAGAAACAAGAGACTCCCAGAAACTTTAAATGTTCTTTATGTGACTTTAAAAGTAATCATAAGAATTCTGTCAAGGATCATGAATTGCGAGTTCACTTTGCTTTACCAGAGAAATGTAAACTTTGTGAAAAAGTATTTTCTAGCCATCAGCACTTAAGGAGACACATGCTTTCTCACAAAAACTCACAGTTTATTTGTGATGTCTGTGGGAAAATATACAAATCTGCAAGAACTTTGGAGAAGCATAAAAAATTACACAACATTGATTATAAAACACCACAACTTGAATGCATACACTGTCAAAAATCATTTTCTTCAAAGACAGTGTTGCAAAATCACATAGAAACTCAACATGCTGGGAAAAAATCTGCCTTTCTCTGTTCCACTTGTGGAAAAGTATTCACAACAAAATATTCTTTACAGCAACACCAAATTGTTCACTCGGGATCTAGACTTGTTTGTGATGTTTGTCAGAAATCGTTTTCTAGTGAATCATCCCTCAGGGACCACAGAAATATTCATACAGATCTAAAATCGTACAAATGTCAAATTTGTTCAAAAACATTTAATCAAAGAACAACATTACAAAAGCATTCGAAGATTCATTCCGTAGACAAGTCATTTAAATGCGCAGAATGTGGCAGAGGTTTTACCCAGAAACAGGCTCTTCTGAGACATGAAAGATCTCACAAGGGACATGTCAAATTTGTTCAAAAACATTTAATCAAAGAACAACATTACAAAAGCATTCGAAGATTCATTCCGTAGACAAGTCATTTAAATGCGCAGAATGTGGCAGAGGTTTTACCCAGAAACAGGCTCTTCTGAGACATGAAAGATCTCACAAGGGACTTAAGCCATTTACCTGTAAAATTTGCCACAAATCTTATGGTGATGCAGCAATCATAAGAAAGCACCTGACTGTTGTTCATAAAATCCATAAAGATGCAATGCACTGGAAAGAAGATATAATGCAAAATGAGTATGACAATTCATTTGATATTGAATATAATACATGTAATACAAGTCACACAGAAAGAAATGAAACACAGATCCCAGCATATGCATCTTATGAGGGCAATGAAATGATTCCTACAGAGAATTTGAATGAAATGCAGATTTCGCTGACTGCTGAACACAATGCTAAATCTGTCCCAGCTCACCCCGAAGATTTATCAATGTCCTCTCAGGAAGTTCACCAAATCCAGAGTCAAATCCACCAGCTGCCAATGTCTATGTACCAGCACTCCCAAACTCTTTACAGTGAACATGTGGATCCATCTGGAGTGGATCCAAGTGTTTATCCATCTCAGCATGACCTAAACTCAGTCTCCACCTATTCTTATCTCTCAGCTGCCCAGGGACAGCCTGACCAGAATCTAGAAAATAACCACAACTCCACAAACCCATACCTAGCACGCACACAACCAACATCAGCAGACAACATGGAGGAAAATCCAGCATCATCACACCCCTACATCCCCACCCAGGCACACCCCCCACCACACGAGGAGGATCATTCATCCTCCCACCCCTACCTTCCCAGCCAGCACCACCCCCCACCACACGAGGAGGATCATTCATCCTCCCACCAGTATAATGAGTCCATTCTGGACATGAGTGGCACGCAGAGACCAGAGGGGCTAACACCAAAGCGTCTACCTGATGCAGACGCTGCAGAAAATTTGTCCTTGTCTACACTTTATGCCTATTACTCCAGCTTAGCTTCACAATATCTGAATATGTCAGGGTACCCTGGGTATACCCAGCCAGCAGAGGAACAGCAGCAGCCTCAACAAAATGTTTAAAATATAGGACAAACATTTCCCTTTCTTTTTTACATAAGATTCATTTTTAGGTCTATTAGTATAATAATTTTTTGAATTATACTAATATACATCACTCATTGTGTATTGCTCATGTAGAAAACAGAATAAAAGATAAAAGTAAGCTGTTAATTATCAGTTTATTAAGGAGTCTTTAGATGACTTTGAGGCAGTGTTTACAGCAGGATCAGTAAAGGGGAATAACTGTTATGAGAAAATAAGTTAGATTAGCAAAGATACAAATCAAATGGTGACTGCTTACAATCCTTATACATGATTCTTCAGTAGCTAAACTGGCTTTGGATAAATGAATATTTTACAGTTAATGATTTTTTAATCCATGTTTTTGTACATGAATCATTTAGTGAGAGATCTCATCTACATGTATAACTTTAACTTGGAATTGTAGAGAATGTCAGATGCTTTGGGTTAATATTATCATTTACAGCTAACTGTAAAGTTTCACGTTACGTCACGATCTAGTTGACAGCTGCACTCAAGGTAAATTGTACATGCCTCCTAACCGCAAGCTTTACAACTGGAACTTTCTTCTTATCCCTGATTGGTTGCTCGTGCAACAGACTATTTCCGTGTCAATGTCATGCACACAGGCCTGAGAACTGTTATTTCAATTCTATGTAGCCTAACTATCATTAAACTAAATGAATTTCATGTTCAACAATATTACAAGGATACTGTCCCTGCTTTCTAACAAAGAGTTGAAACTGAAGATATAGTTTACAAAGGAAGAAATATGCATTTTGTACAAATGCTAGATTGACACCAAAACCTGTTTAGCTTTTGTTTGCAATCATATAAATAAGTTTTCCGTTAGCTACTATTACCTGTTGCTTGAAACTCTTTAGTTTCCTGTCCAGCACTTCTTTCTCGTCACACACTATGTTGATCCTCTTCTCCAACTCTGCTATTTTGCTGTCAGCGACTTGTAGAAGGTCAGCAACATAGGGGTCATCTGCTGCAGCGAAGGCGTGCTTCAGGGGGCCATCAGTGGGGGGAACGGCACAGTCAATCTCCATCCTTTGTCGACGGAAGGGTATGCTCTTTTTCTTACCTCCTTAAATGTTAGGGAGAACAGATAATTTAACATGTATCTAAATATATTTTAACTTGTGTTATCAATCTCAGTAGCTATATATATATTGTTACTTAATAATTCCACTTATTTACCATATCAAAATAAGATAAGAAATTTCATATGGGTTCAGATGATTTACCTAACCTTATTAGAGTATTGGTGGGATAAGGATTGGATATGGAAAAAATCCATTCTCCATAAATCAATTTGTCCCTTAGGTATATAAAAAATCATTATTACCTGGGGTCTGAACCACAGCATGGAAATTTTTCTCCTGAAGATGCAGAATTCTATCCGATTTCTCTCTGGATTCTTTTTCCAGTTGTTTGACTTTGTGTACATATTGATTGTTCAGGAATTTCAAATCAGCATTTTCATGTTCAAGTTTCCTAAGAGATGCTTTTAACTCTAAAAAGCAAGATATTTTTATCATCAGAGAGAGGATAGAATGCAAATTTTTCTAAGAATAAAATATATAAAAACAAAATTATGAACCAAGGACCAAATTTGCAACAAGGGTCAATATTTCCCTTGGTAAATACTAAATTTTATTATTAAGGTTTATAAAACAAAGTGTTTTTTTCTGCTTTCCAAATTATCTTTTATCTAATTTAGAAAGATTTCTATTTACATGTAGCTATTGTAGGATTTTGCCTTTTACAAAGTTCTATGTATCTACTTCATATCATAACTGTGTAATATTCAGTACATATCTATACCTCTGACAATAGCATCTGATTCATCTTTCTGTTTGATGATCTGCTGATGGAGGTCATTATTTTCCTTCACTAACTTAGCATTGTCACTCTTGTAAGGTTCGATTGCACTGTCCACATCTTTTGTTTCAACCTCTGTCTTACCAAGCTGTAACTTGGCATTTTTCAAACTTTCTGTCGTGTGGACGAGATCAGCAAATAATTTTTCAACCAGTGGCAGTGACTCTAAACCCAAGGTTTGTCTGTATCCAAGCTGGTCAAGACGTTTACGTAGATTGGTAAACTTCTGCTGAGCCTGTGCTGAAGTTTTATTGCTGCTAGACATATTGCATACTTATTTCTCCTGAAGCCTAAAACAAGACAATGTTTTCCCACAAATGAAAGATGAGCAAGTGTATAAAGCTGACTCTAAACTGAAAACGGATTTTTAAATTAGAACATTATTTTGAAAATTATTTGATATATCTACCCAAGGATTTGAGAAAAGCTTTACGTAAATCTAGATGTATCTTTTGCGAATTTGGGTCAAAATGGTGTTGATTAATTTTTACGTTTCAAAATTTTTTTCATTACCACTGCTTTGTTTACATTTTCTTATTGGTAATTTATTTTTAAGACTAGGATGAAAGGAGTAAAAATAAAATGGGTATAAAAATTTACCCATATAAATGTTGATTTGGTAAGTGTAAAATGGGAGAGTTACAATATTATCTAGTACACAGAGTGTCCAAGTATATAAATATCACATCACTTTTATTGCACATATTGATACCAAGCACACATCAATCACTGATCACTGACTGAAAGGAATCTTACAGACTTGTACTAACAAAAACACACATCCTATGAACTCTGAAAAGTGAAAAAAGTATTAAAAATATGCATATGTAACAATGATGTTTACCTCCTCAAGTAATAAATTCAAATTTATCCCAAGGTATTCACCATTTGGGAAACAAATGAATGTTTTAATGCTAGAACATAAATTTTAGTTGTAAAATAAATCTGAAGGCAAATGATTTTTTTGGCTAATTTGAATTCAACTGCTGCAAGATTACAATATAATTGTACAGAGTGGTAAAACAATTTACCGTAATAAATATACACAATGACATTGTAAATCATGAAATGACCCATTGATATAAAAGTAGAAAATTCTTCACATATTGGCTGGCTCAGTTTTATCTTCAGTTGTACAGTCTTTCTGTGACATTTCCTCGGTTTTGTTCTCTATATCAGATTCTGTCGGCCTCGTATCTCCTTCAGAACCATTACCCACTGTGTCAGCTGATTCTTTCTCACCAGGACTCACGTCAGAGCTGTCTGTCTCTGTCTCATTACTGTCAGAGTTTTGTGAGGTCGCATTAAATTCTGTTTTGTCAGACTCCTGTGTAACTTGTGTTTCCTCTTCATCCACAAATATGATGTCTTCTGGGTTTGGAGGTCTAGGAAGAAAGTCCTCTCCAGGCATTGCTTCTTCAAATATCCCCCTTGCCTATATAAAAATTACAAACAAAAACACATCATAAAATTTTCAAAAAAGCCTTTTTTCAGCGAATTCAAATTACATTTATTACATAATTCTTTTCATATTTGGTATGAACAAATATATGATGTAGGTAATACTGAGGAAAATATACATATGTAGGTTAATGTTTGAGTGCTTATTACATTATCCTCGGTATCTTCCTACACTTACGATGTTGACGGCCTGGTCAATGTCTATTTCTGGCCCCGGTCCTGGTACCACCCTCACATTACTGGGTGTATCACTACACTGATCTCCAGAGTTTATCTTCTGTTGATAATACAACGACCAAATTATCTGAGGTTTGTCATCTCCTGTAACTAAACAGTATCATCAGAATTTACTTATACATGTACTGTAGAATGCCAAGTTTTCTTATCACCTATTTTTATTAGTTAAAAATTAGTATTAATAAGTGGAACAGTGCATCTCATTTAACTAAAATAAAGTTCCAAATGTAAAATATAGTTTACAGTATACTGAAAATGTACAAGATCACATGTAACACAGGAAAAGTACATACATGTATTGGATATTATAAGCGATACATATTTTTTACCTGAGGAATATTCCTGGAAGAGCTTTGTGACATCAGCTTGAAGATTCTCCTCTGGGGATTTCCTATCATCCTCAGACTCCTTTGTTAAGTGAACAACATCTGAAAAGTATAAACAAGCACAAGAATAACCATCTTATAGAGATACCCAGGCTAAAGCAATAGAATTTAGACATGTTAGAACTGAAAGAAAACTTATCCATCCTCTTTAGAGCTAGTATGATTGACTTGCTGTTTAATGAGATACATACACAGTCCCTCTGGACAAGCCATGGCTGATGCTGGTAACTCTAGAATGGTGGTGGGATGTTCTCCATCAGCATCCTCTGGAACTCTTAACATGGACAACTACAGGAGACAGAGTAGATCAGTGAGTAAAAGCAAGCAGTCACAGAGGTAAAGCAGGTCAATAGCTCAGTGTTTCTTAGCATGGAAGGAAAGGCTAGGAAGGTCAATTTTTTGTCAATAATTTTAAATACCCAGACAATTCGTTTCTTTTAATGAAATGGGGTTAACAGGACATTAAGAGTTTTAATGCTTACCTGATGTTGATCATCTGCAGGCATCATGGTCTTGTCAGTTACCAAAATGCCCCGATTTACAAATCTGAAAAAAGAACCATTTATATTTGAAACATTCTAAAATTCATTTTCAAACTGCATTTAATATTTTCAATCACCAGAACGAATAAATCTTTTTTTCCTGCCAGATAAGGATTTGATATTATCACCTGTAGCAATGTAATACCTGTTTGAGACACTGTCAATGAATGAATCTGGAGCGTAGGAGTTCTCCATTACCAGGCGCCTTAAAAACAGAAAACATTATAAACAAATCATATCATAAAAACATAATCACATGTTCACTCCTTTTAACAGTAGATATACATGTAGTTTGTGTGCATTTCATAATGTCACATATATAAACAGTATAAAGCATATGAAGCTATGCCCATGGCATGTGATGAAAACATTTTGTATGGTTAAATTGTTGAGGTTTGAGGAAAAAATGTTGGTTTGTGGGAATTTTATTTCATGGTTGGAAAATGTTTAGTAGTAATGCATGTGAAATTTTACATTCCGTGGTGGTCATAAATTCATGGTTCTCTCCATACCTCATAAACAAGGAAAATTAAACCCCCACAAAAATAAGTGATATTACAGTATCAAAGGTTGATCAAATACTTTTTGTAATATTTTCTCTAACTGAGACACTGTAAAACTTACTTGCATCTGATGTGTTTCCCTGTAGTCATGACAACACCAGTACAGCTGAAATTGAATATAAATACTTTTATATTTTGACTCTTAGAAATTATAAACATATACAAATGCAAAATGCATCTAAGTTTTTTTTATTAATTAGTATAGAACTTGGCAGCAATCATTATGTTTAGTTAAATGGTATTTAATATAACTGAGAAAAAAAGAGATTAGACATTATATTTTGATAAAATAAGAAGAACAAACTGTAGGTACATGTTATCAGTGTTGATGACCAGGGAGGCAGCTGGGGTCCTTAGACAGTATATACCACCAAACACAGCACACATCCTGTCAAAATCAGGGACAGGGGTACAGCAAACAGTGACAGTCAAATTCACTTAATTATAAATAAGTTATTCAGGCTATCCACTTTCAGTAAATAGTCATTTTTCGTAAAATACAACTTCTTTATTTACAATTGTGAACTATATGCATGCTGATTCAAACATGTTTTCATGTACCCCCGGTACTGTAAACCAACTTTTATTTATGTGCGAGAAATTATTGCGAGGTTCGCGAGAGCCTTATCATGATAAATATTTCTCACTGCAAACCTTAAAGTTTCTGTGTCTATTAACAACAGAAACAAAAAAAGGCTTGATTGCAAAAATTAATCACCACGAACTAGTTTACCCCTGGTAAGTTGCAAAATAAAGTAGTCGTGAATAAAAGTTGTTTTACAGTATATTGAACCATGCATATGAGAGGTGAACTTATGCAAAATACCTTTGTCTACCAAGTATATATTAATTAAATTTATATGCTCACCTACAAAAACTCTGGGGCATTTCACCACTTCCATACATTGGCCACAGAAATGCTGTGTTCCCATAGCGACCAAGAGAATGTAAAAATTTCTGTGTCCTTTTCAGACCCTAGTGGGAAAAGCGAATGTAATGAACTATAGTACATGTACTATGTCAAGTCAACATTCATACATGGCATTTTTCGTCTTACTTCAAGTCACCATTGATACATGAGATTAGCAGCAAAACAGCATTTTGGAAGTACACTGTACCAGTTTTGTACTCTTTAGCAATAAATATTTTAACATTTCACTTAACACTTCAATCATCAGTTCATATGACATTTTTTTGACATTGCATTAGTCAATTCTTCTGACCATATACCTTGTACTCAAGTATATCTACTAAGTTATCTAACAGTATCTGATACTTTGATTGTTTATCTTACCTCAGGAGTGAGCGTTGAGTTACTTGTCATTGATATTGCATGCTGTATAAAATGGATCACATTCTTTGAAAGTTTTTGGTGTTCGAGATATTCTTTGAATGGTTTCTCAATGAAATCTGCATGGTAAAAATTGTAAAAAAAAATTGAATTCAAAATCTGGTCTTAGGCAGGTTCAACTCAAATTTACTCAAATTCCAAATTCAAAATAAAACAAAACATTTGTTTCATACATCAAATATCAATTATCAAGTATGTCCAACTTCAGCTTCTCTTGACTTAAAATTCTAATTTAAACTATCAACTAGTATATCACATTTTACAGAATTCTAGACTTAGTAGAGCCTCTAGGGAGACTGTACCTCTATAGTCCTCCTGATGTTTTTCGTGGTCCACACAGAAAGTCAGAAACTTCATCATCATTCTCTTCTCTATCATCGTCACGTCTTTACTGCTGAAGACATCAGCTCGTGAGCACGGCACCTAGTGATATAGGGCAAATCATAATAATCACTTTTCAAAAAATGTAATCAAATAAATGAATTAGATCCCCTTTCTTTATACCCTGGTTGTGCATGTTGATTACTCTTTGAGAAAGGCATTCTGCTTAATTAAATTCAATTGGATTTTCAAGCTTACTGAGATTATCGGTAACTGCCTAAAGACATCAAAATTTATAATATACCTTTCTTAAATTTCCATCTATCAGTGTGAGTATCCTGGAAACTGTTTTAAACTCACAGTACTTGGCAATGTCTGATGTAATGAGTAACTCAACCATACTCCCCCCACAATACAGGAGCTAAAATAAGAATAGACATATATCAATATACTTCTACCAGCAAATAGATAAAATATGAAGGAGAATACAGAACCTGAAAGTGAACTGTGAAATCTGCATCTCTATTACAAAACATGGTCTCTCTATGACAAGGTGAACACTAACCTTGGGTGACAAGTCAAGATTAAATTTTCTCCACTCCTTTCTTAATCTTGATTCTGTCCAAAGCAAGGGTTGTTCATTTGACACCAATGTCAGGTTCTTGTTCTCTGAATCAGTTTCTGAAGTAGAAGCTAATTCTTTGTCTGTCACTTCCTCTGGAATTTGATTGTCCTGTTTTTCTGTTTCAGTATTTGTTGTAGAAGCTAATTCCTTGCTTGTCTCTCCCTCTTGAATTTGACTGTCCTTGTTCTCTTCATTACTATGGCTGGTCTGAAAGAGACTTTTTCCTTCTTCTGGCATATTTCCTTGATCTTTTGATTCCTTACTGACTTCTTCAGTAGATTCAGTAACTACTGCTGTCATCACATCATCAGAGTCACATGGTGCCGTACTGGCTGTGGCTACCTCATCACTGTTACCAGGGTCTGAATCTGGTATTATCACTTGACTAGAATTAGTTTTATCACTATTTTTTGTTCTGTCCTCATTATCTTTATCTGAAAGGATTACATCTTCTTGCAATTTATCAGCAATGTCTTCATCTGGTTCTTTCTTGACTTCAGTTTCTTGTTTTGGGTCACTAAAAATAGTAGTATTATTGAAGTCCATCTCTATGTTATATTTAATTTTAAGTCACTCATTAAAATATGCATAATTTTTTTTTCTACTTGGAAAATGACATTCCATTTAACATGTTAAAATATGTTGTTCACATGCATCCATACATAAGTGAAAAATTAGTTCATATTTACATTGTTCATGAGTTTTTCATTATTACATTGAAACAACTTTAAAAATAACCAATGCAAGAATAAAAATGAAAATAAAATGATTTAATTAAGCTGCCCACATATCTCTATTATGGCTTTTAAAAAAGGGGGTTCTGGCTAGAAGATACACTGTATAGCTTAAGTTGTATACCTAATATGAAACTGGAGTTTGTGTTTACTGTAGCTGTTATCTGTTAAGTGCAGATTTATCAACTGTCCCTCAACCTTAACATCTGGAAGACCAGTTCTGTCTTCAGGGGTCTGAGCAGTCTGCAATAAATACAAACATGTAATATTCATCATTTATTATTTGTTAATGCACCTGTACAGAATATAGAATATGTACCAAGATCGAGAAAAGATTCAATAACAGGGTAATAAAAAATCATTTTAACGCCCAATTTTATGTTAACGCCCCCAAAATCTACCTGATTCAAGATCAATAATTTACCGCCTGTCAATCATTAAAAAAACAATAGCTGCTGATTTGATTGACAGGCCAGCTACCCGTGCTACCTGAAAGTCAGAGTTTGTGTCTTTTGAAAATGATTGCCTGGTCACGCGTCAAACACTTTCATGTAGCCGCCTTGTATACACGGGGGTTAAAAAAAAAGAATCTTGATGAAATTTTATTTCAAAAACAATTGAGAGTAGATAAATAAAACATTACTTCTTAAAATATTTACTTATCTCAACCGATTCTTTGAAATGTCTTATTTATAATTATAATAACAATTTTCTACCTGAACCCATTCCTCGATTGACCTCAGGCTGAATGATGCCCATTGTCCACTGTAGTATGGGTTTCTAGAATTATAGAGTAGGTATTTAAATAATGAACATCAAATCACTGTAAAAGGACGGATCTAGAAATATGCATTTCATTACAAATTAATTATCTTTGAATAATATTTATCAAATAATAATGTAATTATTATTTTGGTATAAAATGCAAAATTTAACATCTGTATAACAAGAATTATAATCATCCAATATGTTGACCTATCAGTAATCTGAAAGAATAGATTACTGACCAGCTAGTTAGTATCACCTCCATATATACTGTCTATTATGTTGTACATTTTGTTAGTTTATTAAATTTGTAAGTAGGTCACATCATGTCTGTACCTGTCAATATGAAGAACACTCTGCCCAATCCGTGCATATGCTGCAGCTAATATGCTCTCTGGCATTCCTGTGAAAATATAAGCATATTCTGAAAAACCTTCTGTCATTGCTTAAGTTTTGCCCTTTTTGTCTTCATTGGACTAACTAAACTAT
Organism: Saccostrea glomerata; assembly: GCA_003671525.1. Taxonomy (NCBI): domain Eukaryota; kingdom Metazoa; phylum Mollusca; class Bivalvia; order Ostreida; family Ostreidae; genus Saccostrea; species Saccostrea glomerata. Next base: position 1,664,816 of record PRKT01000009.1, read on the forward strand.
ACCTTGAAAGTCATTCAAAAAACAGCTCACAACTTTCAGGTGGCTTATTTGTTACTATCGCTGTAATGTATTCTAATATAAGTTTACTAATTGTGGTGCTTTCAGGCAAAATTAATGGAACAAATGGAAAAAAGTTACTGGATAAAATGATAAATTAAGTACGGTCAACATATGCAAGTCCAGTACTTTCTCTTGGATTAGTTAAGTACCTTGAAATAGTGTTATTCAAAATAGCTAGACTTAGTTACTTAAACTTTTTGAATACTAACTCACTAACAATACAATGTGAAATATTGCTTAAACATTTCATGAATGGTTATCAAGCTTTAACTTTTTTCCCTATTTAAAAAACTTTATCAAGTTAATTAACTTGGCTACTATATATATTTCAACAATATCTAGCTAAGTCAAGAGATTGTGACATTGGTTCTTCAGGGCCAGGAAGGCTATTAAAAACATGGAGAAATTATTTGAGAAACAGCGCACTTTTTTTGTGCGCAATGAATATACAGTTTTTTCAATGGGTGGCACTGTACGTGGCTCTCTGGTCTGTCAATCTATATTTTTTGGAAGAGCTACAGTTCGTCAGCTATGTATCATGCAGCTTTTCATTAAATACGTGTCTTTATAAATTTTGGAGACCTTTTTGTGTTTGCAAAATGTAAAAAGTCAGAGATTATACACTAAATGACTTTATGGCGAAAATTATAAAAGGACATTAGTCAACATTGATGACATGGCCTGTACTTGAGTGTGAACAATAATCACTGGTTGTTAACTCCATCAGAATTCACTCAAAATAATTTAATGAACTATCAAATCGTAAAAGACCAAATACGATGTAAAAAAAGGCATAATATACTGTATACCTGTCCCAATAACTATGACATCAAATTCGTCTGGCAAATCCTCTGCCATGATGATTTGTTTACTCCTATTTCTGGTCGTAGTTTCGTAAATATTAATACATGTACTCTGATTTCTCTCCCCTAACAAATGAGATCTTAGTTCAGTTTTATAATCTATAACATCAAATATATATTTTTCATGAATTTGTGTCAATCATGAAATCTACAGCTTAAAAATAGTCTTTCACATCAGATACGAAACCGTGCAATATATGAAAGTTCAAGGACACGCCCCCCTTCGGTTAATGTGAAAGTAGAACTATAATAGTAAAATTATTTAAAATGTTGAATTGAATGTATCTCGTAAAAGTAAGTATTTTCCATTTATAATTTTGGTACAGTTTTCATGATATTGATCAATTACTAAGTAGCTTTGCCTAGATTATTTGATTCTGTTGTTTTTAACATTTATGTAGGCTTCGAATATTAAGGCCAAAATAAAAAATGGTCTTGTTTCCTGCTACCCAACCTACCCTATTTTTTTGCACCCGACCCTAAAGTTATTTTTTTTTTAGCTTTTGGGGAACAAATTCAAAATTTTAGAAATTTCATGATTCAAAAGTGAAAAATATATATTCTCAAGTTGTATTTCATGAAATATATGTTTAAAATATGAACTTTTGTAAAAATTCCACTTCAGTTGTGCATGCATCCAAAGACATGGAATTTCATTTTGAAAGATGATTTTGACCTTAGCTATCTAAGCTATGACATGTTCAATTTGGTTTTATAGTAGCTTTCATATCCATAAAAATACCGTTGGAAAAAATAAAATAAAATTAAAAAAATAAAATAATTTTCCTACATACCTACCCTATTTTTTTCTGGCTCGTAGCAGGAAACAAGACTATTATTATTTTTGGCCTAATCAAACTTTATTTAAAAAAGTCATGGAACCACGGACCCCTTAAAAAGTTTGATCAGGTGCCATAGAGGTATAAACATTCCATGTCAACCGGTTATACAGATATGTGATTCTTTTCATGATCATACATGCGATAAAAATTAGTAGACAAATCAGTGTGAACATAATGGGCAATTTGCAATATTCAAGAACATTTAAGGTAGGTCGCGGGTTTGCTTTTGTCATCAATTTTGGTACACAATTTTGACGGTCCGTGCGAATGTTTTGTGCACATTTGATTATGACGTCAATTACGTCATAAAGGCGACGTTGCGTTTTTTCCCGTTTAATTATATGAAAATGACTTTATGAAGTCATGTACGAATCAAGCAGGTTATACAAAGTGCGTGCTATATTGTACGTAAACTTCGTACACGTATGAACCAAGATCTGTTAAATTAAATTACAGTCTGAAATTCTGATATGATTACGTGAAATAAATGAAATACTAAATGAAAGGAATAATTTAAATCGTAAGTTAGTGCAAGCGTTACTAAACTGCTTCATTGAAGTCAATCAAAATGAGACAGCGTAAAAGTTGTGGTATGCAAAAAGAAAATTATCGTAAATAAAATTGCTAAGCCGAAAACTTGAAGGATTGTATGTGCGCACAGTTGCATGATTCTTGCAAGTCAATGGGAATGTGCGTATACAATTGTACATGTAGCACCATGACTGTAAATCAAAGCCGGGGAAAATTATATTTATACATACAGGATGAAATCAATCCTCAACAATAAAAACGAGCGAAATTTAATTACATGTATTTCACTTTTTTTCTCTTTCTTATTATTACATGTATTTGATTAGTTTGTTTTTAAATCTCATGTAGTTGCAATGTATATGCTGGCTAACAATTGTGATTTGCGTTTTAAAAAATTATTTTATACGAATACCCGGACTATCAGTCCTACATGATACTGTTATCAAGTTACAAGTATCATTTTTTTCCTTATAAAAAAGCTCTGTGTGAATTAATATAAGCTAAGTGGAAGTTTTACATATTGCGTATAGAAATTTGATAAAGAGAATTCAAAATTAAGAAATTTTTGAGAGTAAGGGCAATTTACTAGCTTGCGACTAATAACGAAAGAACATTGCCAGAATGATGCCAGTCCCCCCCCCCCCCCCCCC
>PRKT01000009.1:1667800-1678087 GCA_003671525.1 Saccostrea glomerata
CCCCCCCCCCCCCCCTTCACATTTCCTCACTGGGATGTTTTTCTTTACCGTTTTTCGAATAAAGTGATAAAATTCATGTGTTATGCTTGAAATCTTACTGAACATGAACATCAAAAAATACAGGGAAATAATATATTATCATTCACAGCATTGTCGCTGCATGCTAGTTCCTATGCCCGACGAATGTTTATAACAGTTCATTCTGACTTTGTGGGCAGAAAATTAATTTCCCAATATTAGTGTAAAAAAAGTTGCTGGTCATCCTAATATGTATCCGCTATAAGTTAAATGATGAATAAAATTAAAATTACATTTTGCATCTATCTCACCTTTAGATCTTGCATATTCCAAATGTCAAAATATTTGTACTTTACGTATTGTTAACGTGATAACGGTATACATATGACGTTGCGGAGATAAATAACGCCATAAACGCAACGTTTTGGCATTAAAACAGAAAACTTTGAAATTATTTAGCAAAAAATCTAGCGAGAAGACATATTGATTTTTTTACATCAATAGTTCTGATTTTACCTCATCTTGGTATTTTGAAATTCTTGACTAATTCGTCTACGTCTTTAAAAAGTTATCCAACCTTTTTAAAAGAAACTCTTTCTGCAAAATTGGCTTTAAAACGTCAATTTTCCATATATTTCAATGGTAAAGCGTAAAAATAGTACTAAAAACGATACCTCGTTTATAGTAGTATAGCATCAAAACTACGTAGGCAAATTCAATAAAATTTACAGATGATATGCTGTAAATTCTAAGGAACATTATATCAAATTTTCAGGATATGCTTTCTCGCAAGCATTTTGACGCGGTAAACCCGCGACCTACCTTAATTTTCACAAAGCATGGCATTTTTCTATCCCTGGATTCTGAAAAAGAAATTATATCATATGAAAGAAAGCACAAAATCTCTTATTTATTTTGATATATGAAATGGGACAAAGATGTTAGCCAGTAAATTGATATAAGGACAGGGCCATTTTATACATGTATATAAAAGTGAACCACAGAACAGGTAACACATTATAATAAAGGGTTTGACTGCTAGGTCTTGTCTTGTATGGGAAGTAAGCTGACACAGCTGGATTACTAGGAGATCATGGTTTAATTAAGATCATTGCGTAAACCTGTATATATGTAGCAATTTAAATGCAATACAATGCTAATATTTATTACATAAAACATGAAATTAATAATATTTAAAACAATTGTTTCAGGTATGTCTGAACTTGGAAAAGCTGATTTTGGATTGACAACATTTTTTGCACGTAGTCACCCAAATGATAAGTGTGGAGCCAATGGACTGCCTTTGACACCAAATTCTATAAAAATTTTGGGAAGATTTGAGCACTTGAAAACCATCAGTCATGAAAATGTTTGCAAATACCTAGACATTCAAAGAGGCAAACATGGTCAGTGATAGAAATAGATAATTTTAAACCTACTTTAACCTTTGCATTATTATCATTTGTGGGTGTAAGCACTTATTCATATGGCATAAATTAATAAAATATGAACATTTGTTCATATTTTTATTTCCCTTTTTAATGTACAATAAAACACTTTCCTATTTTAGTTTCTAGTACATGTATCTGCCCTTAATTGGATTCTTTTCTAATCTCAATGTATAGGTGCAAACATTGAATCTTCTTCAACAGAGTACAGTAGAAATCAGCTGATCATAGAGGAATCTATAAAATCATGCTAGGGTGAACTTTGATTTAGATTGATTTTTTTTTTGTAGAACGGTTATTGGTTGTCACAGAACATTACCAGAAATCTCTAAAGAATGTTGCAAAGTCAGGCAAATATTCAAGGTAAGATTGCAATAACAGTTCCTTGCTATTTAAACTATTAATTTTATGAATTATTTTGATAACCTGGGGCCCGTTTCACAAAGCCTACTTAGGACTAAGTTCTATCTTAGGAAAGAACTTTTTCCTAAGTTCATTACTTATCCGTTCCACTAACCTCGTCTTATCTTAGGATATTCCTAAGTTATGTCGTAACTTTAGGACAGGTATATCGTTGACTTAGGAAGAAACTAAAAATTGCGGCTGCACATCCAAGATTTCTTATGGGGGAGAGAATGCCTTTGAGGAAAAAAAAACCCAATAAATTACTAGTATATGGACGATTGTGTTCTCTCCAGGTTAAAACTGCTTTACTTTGCATGGATTTACACAGTACCCTAGTACTGTGTAATTTCAATAATTTGCAAACATGTGTCAAAATAAGTCCAAGGTATATAAAAATGTCCGTTCACAAAACTGGAGCGAAATAAATGTACACATGCTGGAATAATTCCCCATCATTTGAAGAGCACACTTTTGTAAAAAAAAAAAATGGCACAGTCATGATTAGATCCATTATTATGCCCCCCTTCGAAGAAGGGAGGGCATATTGCTTTGCTGCTGTCTGTCGGTCCGTCGGTCTGTCGGTCCGTCGGTCTGTCGGTCCATTCAGTTTCCGTTCATTTTCTTCATAACCGTTGCACATACTGAAATGAAATTTGGTATACAGATATATCACATGAATATCTAGGTTAAGTTCTGTTTTGGGTATGATCGCACCATTTTTGACAGAGTTATGCCCCTTGGATTTTGAAAAAAATTTAATTATTTGCAGTTTCCGTTCATTTTCTTTGCAACCGTTGCACATACTGAGATGAAATTTAATATACAGATTAATCAGATGAAAAGCTAGGTCAAGTTCTGTTTTTGGTACAATCGTGCCATTTTTGACAGAGTTATGCTCCCTTGGACTTAAAAAAAAATTCCAATTTGGGGGGAGGGGGGCATAAGTGTTTTACAAACATCTCTTGTTATAATTGCAGGTATACATTACGTTTTATCTACATGTACATGTATATTTTTCAATATATTACCAGTATTTTAATTGATATTACATTAGAATTTGAAAAATGATATTTTAGATAAATGGAAACATTTATTCACTTTCTATAAGTATTTGATTCTTGATGAACCCCCAACGTACCAAGCTCCAGATATATATAGATGTTTTCCCAAAGAATAGTTGCATTTTCTAATCTCCTCTAGGACGTTAAATAGAGGGGACACAAGCATAACTCAGTTTGTTTTGTTTGTCTGTAGTATTCTATGCATGGGTAAAATTATTATTACCCCCTCCTTCCTTAATTTTTTATGGCCATGAGATTACAACTACTCTTTCTCTCCGCTTAATACAATGTATAGGCTAGCTATGCATGAGATTTCAATAGATTTCCTTTATTAACCTCTTCTTTTAGTAGTTTCATATCTGTATAGTCACGAATTTGGGATTTTTTTTTCTGACATGGCATTTTTATTTATATACTGTGGTTTCATCAATTTTCGTTGGCATCAATTTTCGTTGATTTTGTAAAACATACGTTTTCGAGGATACATAATTTCGTGGACAAAAGCATTTCCTATACAAATGAATGTCATATTACGTATTTCAATGAACATTTGAATTCGTGGATCTGCTCAACAACGAAATCCACGAAAATTGGTGCTCAACGAATATTGATGAAACCACAGTATATGAGAAAGCTTTACACAGCACGAATAACTAACGTGGAGTAGTCATTGGCAAAGATTTTTTTAAATGCCCTCACATGTGCATTTGTTCGCTACGAAGCAATCATTCGGAATTTCATTTACAAGTAGATACATTATAAAGAGCAAAATAAAGTAAACGTATAACATGTAGAACAATGCTTTAAAATATACAGATATAGTGTACCCGGAAATGAAGAGGGCTTGAAAGGGTATGTCTGTGAATGCTTAAATTTTAGCAGCAAACTTCGCAAAGTTAAATCATACTTCTGTTTAAGTCCTTTGATAATCCCTAATCATCCTACCCCTCCCATTTTGAAGCTGAAAATATAACCCATACTGACATATTGAGAGTTGTAGATAGAGCGGAAAACATATTTCATTAGTCCTTATAAAGGCACAACTTAAGAATTGACTTAGGAAAAAATTAAGATAAGATTGTTTCGTGAAACAGCTGTGACAAATCTTAGGAACTTCCTAAGTTATAACTTAGGCATATCTTAAGTTATGTCTTACGACATATCTTAGGAAACGTTTGTGAAACAGGCCCCTGATTCTTGAACAGTCTCACTAGCATTAAGGCAATGCCTTGGCCTCTTAGCCAACCTTTACAAAGCTGATTTTGTAATTGTACCATGACCTATGGAGAGAACAATCATAGGCATTTATGCCCACTATTCAATCCAATTCAATGAATAAAATATATTTTTAAACTATAAAGCTGATTTCTTTAAGGGTGGAGTTAGATCCAAGAAGAACAGAAACACAAAATATATTTGATTATAAATAGTTTTAATTTGTAATATTCAAAAAGAAACTTCACATGACCCTAGGCTTCTGGGTAGGGAAACACTACACTACAACACTTCACACCTACAGACATAAGGGAGATATATACATTATATTTGTCTCTGTTTACATTACCAGGCTACATTATTAACTTAATGTACTTCTTTTTTGGTAGGAGAATGTCTCATTACATTATAAAATCTTATCTAAAACTGGTCTGTGTATAGACAGCCCTGCTTTTCTGTGATTTCAATTTAGTTTCCTGTGTGCTTTTCTGCACACAACAATTCACATTATTACCCCCTCCCCCCCCATTTTTGCAATTTTACAGTATGTTACCAGTTGTCTTATACATAGAAGAATTTTTAAGCTTATACTTTGTTTCAGTGAGGAAAATTTAGTGCAGTTAGCTTATGGGATTGTCAAGGGACTGGCCTATCTAAATAAAAACAGAATCACACACAGAAACCTGTCTCAGGAGAATATATTATTCAATGCCAAGGTATGTACTCATTGTTTATGTTGTAGTATACATTTACCAAAAAATGAACTTTGATTTTATTTTACTCAGTGTCACTGTGTAACTTACTGTTAACTTTGATCCTTGAGTGATTGATAATTTTTTTAAGCTCCATTTGAAAACATTTTATCATGAATTCATTGCCTTGCATATTCTCTGACTTTGTACATAAGGACCAAAATATAATCACTAATCAGTTATTGTTTCTGTTGAAATTCATTTACAGCTTTTAAAATGTTTAAAAAGTGTTTATTTTTTAAACCAAATTTTCATCACATGATATCATGAAATACATTATGTATTTCACTGACACTGAGATGCAAGTTGTTTATACATGAATAAATCATAGAAAGAATATTGATATGGAATGAGAAATATTGATTGTTGTGTACTAAAGTGAGCAGTGTTAAATACAGGGCCAGATAAAGCTGTCAGAGTATGGATTGTATTACATGACAGACTATGGGGCAGATGTGGCATTTCCTATAGGGTGAGTACCTCACTGGTTTGTGAGATACAGTGTCAATGTTTATTACATGTATATTCAAAAATGCAACAAATGTAATTTTTTATCATTTTGAATTTATTTTGCATAAGATGGCTGAAAAGAATATGCTTAGCATAACTTCATATTTGATCAATATGCTTTATGAACCTAATTTATAATTAGGGGGATGTTAAGTATATAGTATGATTTTTGTCTTCCTATACTTGACCTTTAGACACCACCAGTACCTGTCCCCTGAGGTGCTCTGTGAGTTCCCTATTCAATATGATGAACACTCGGAGTCTGAGCCCACTGTACTCACCCCCTCAGGATCAAAGTCTGATGTCTGGTCTCTAGGCTTAATTCTGTTGGAGGTCTTCACAGTGAGTACATCTAAAGTGAAAAATCATTTCGACACTACTGATACTTGGTATATTTATGAATGAACTCATATTCTTTCTTCCATCTGTTGCAGGGAGAGGAATTCTGGGGAGATCTTACCTTGCCACAGACTTTTTTCAAAATTTTAAGCTTTGTCAATTCAGGTTAGCAATATTCAACACATTTAAGAAATTTACACATAATACTGTACATTTTACATATACTTGTGTGTGTGTTTCATAATCTAATTAAGATCCACTGTACATGTAACTAGAACTCTACATTTGTATTAGTGATCTAATTACAGGGGATCAAAGATCTAATTTCAACATGTTCAATCAGATTGTGTGTTTCAACTCCATTGTTGCACTTCATTTATAAAAATGAAAATTCAATTGATTTAATTCATTATTTTATTTTCTTTCCCCAGATATTCATCCCTTAGACACAATTTGCAAAGACCTGAATGTGGAGAAACATATCAAGGTACAATTTATCTGAAGTTTGATTTTAAAATGCCATTCTCAAAACTTTACTAAACAAAGTCAGTCCATAAAAAAATTGGGCTTGAGTCACCACCTTACAATACACATATTTTTTTTTTTGTTCTTTATGAATTCATGTGTATTATATTTTTATTTGTGTAAATTACTATCAAAGGGGAGCTTAATCTAATTAAAAAAAAATCATTATTTTGTTTATGTTGATAACTGACTCCATCAAAAATTCTGCTATTGAGGAAAAAATGGGCGAAGTGTCTGTTATAAATTTTTGCTCTGTAAAAATAAAAAATTCATTCTGGAAAGTTTAATTCACTCCCTCTCTCTTCATGTTAGAAAAAACAAGATATGGACTAAAATATGCTTAATGACACATAGTAAGAAAGGCTTTTAATAATGGAAATTATTTGAAATGAGAGAGTTATGGGAGAATGATTCTTGTTTTTTTTATTGTAGTCCCTTTCCCGAGATTTCATTGACTTTCTAAGACAATGTTTAGCTGCTTCACCAGCAGACAGGTAATGATTGTATTACAGTAGTCATTCTGTCTATCATGATTGTATTACATTAGTCAATCTGTCTATCATGACTATTTTACAGTATTCATTCTGTCTATCATGATTTATTACACAAGTAAGGACCGTTTTTATAGTAGTCATTCTGTCTATCATGGTTGAATTACATTATTCATTCTGTCTATCATGATTTTTACATTAGTCATTCTGTCTATCATGACTGTATTACATTAGTCATTCTGTTTACCATGATTATATTACATTAGTCATTCTGTCTATCATGACTACTAATTTTGTCATTCCATCTATCATGACTTATTACAGTAGTCATTCTGTCTATCATGACTTATTTCAGTAGTCATTGTGTCTATCATGACTTATTACATTATTCATTCTGTCTTTCATGACTTATTAGAGTAGTCATTCTGTCTGTCATGACTGTATTACAATAGTCATTCTGTTTATCATGACTATTACATTAGTCATTCTGTCTATCATGACTGATTTCAGTAGTCATTCTGTTTATCATGAATGATTTCAGTAGTCATTCTGTTTATCATGACTATTACATTAGTCATTCTGTCTATCATGACTGTAATACATGAGTCATTCTGTCTATCATGACTGATTACAGTAGTCATTCTGTCTAACATGACTGTATTCTTACTGTCATGACTGTATTACAGTTAAGTTTTTCTTCCTATTATTATAGTAATCATTATCAGTATTTGTTCTTGTAATAGTTATCTATGTTTGTACTTAACTTAAATAATCTACCATAATTTTATTTGTTGTGCTTATATATATTTGATATTGTTTCTACCATTTCTGATATTACAGGAATACTTAAAACCATTAATCTGCAGAAAATTTGAAATACATGTACTTGAAAAATGAAGTTTACACTGAATATGCTATTCCTTGCAGATCAAATCCAGCAAAGTTAATGGAACACTCTTTGTTCAGAGACCTAAGACAGGGTGATGTGAGTACTGTGATCATTGTTTATACATGTACTTAGAAATAACCATGCATTTAGGTACTATTAAACTAGTGTCAAAATTGTTTGAAGAATTATGTGAATTTAATCTCGTTAACCCAAATTATTATATTTTAGCAATTGATTGAAACATTAAAAATCACAGTTTAATTCATTAAATTTAATTTATACATGTAAATTGTAGGTAAAGAGGAAAAATGGTTACAGACCATTTTCATCAGATCTACGCAGTCTGGACTTAGAACTCCCTGTGCTAGGGCAGAATGGCTATAATATAAAAGGTATGAAAGGTTCATAAACAAATACATGAACAATGCTAATTGATGATATAAATTATATGCAACAAAATTAATGGAAAATGTATTTACATTACTTATATTCACCAGCTGTGAGATAAACTGTTTAGTGTATTTTATTGCTTATTTTCAAAGCCCCCGGTCATTTAATATCTGTGCATTACTTTTATAGGTTATTCTGTTAGTAAAGTTAGGGTAACTGTGCATGTGTAGGAGAATCTTGACTCCTGTACCCCAGTACATGTCTGTGAATTATGGGAGGGTGTGCCTGTGGGTTATATGACAGATTTTATTTGAATTCTGTATTAAATCTAGATTATGATGAGGACCACCTGTCTCTGAGGTCTATGGAGGAGGTGTACTACTTATGGCGGCTAGCTGGAGGGGAACTGTTTGGTGCACTGAAGAAAGAGGGATTAGTCAAAACTAAGCCCCCCATCCATCTCTTGCCATAGTAAGTGAGGTTCTGAAAAACAGTGCCACAAAAACAAGGGGAGAAAATCACTAAATTTTTAAAAACCATTTTAAACTCATTAACACATCGTATAACATTGTATAAAAATGGTGAAAATTAAAGCATGCTTATGGAAAATTATATGTACATGTAGCTCAAAGACTTCAAACTGACAGGAAATTGAATCATTCTCTACAGTTATTCGACACTGGATGGTGAAGTTTTTGGTCAGAGGAGAGACCAAGCAGAACTGTTAGATGGGACCATCATAATTCTGTCTCAGGAACAACTCAGGAAGGTATAGTCATAATACACCCAATAATAGAAAACAAACCATAAACTGTTATATGGAACCATCATAATTCTGTCTCAGGAACAACTCAGGAAGGTATAGTCATAATATACCCAATAATAAAAAACAAGCCATAAAATGAATTACTAGTATTCTTGTCCTAATTTTGCACAATTTTTTGATTCTTTTAAAATCCCTTAAAATTCAGATACATACCTGTACAATTTTCATGAATTTTACAGAGATTAAGTGAAATAGAAGAAACAGCTTATTATCCCTTGTTGGAAGATGAGTGAGTTATCACCTTTTGATATTCTTTGCATTTATCAAATTTCATTATTTTTGAAAAGCAAAATGTAGAGAGACTTGTCCATTATCTTACAGTACTTGTTGTAGAAGTGTATTTACTTGAATTTACCTGACAGTGTGATTTTATGTTTCGTGTCACAGAAATAGCCAGGTTTCATCAACCCTCCCTTCATCTTCGAGCAACTCTGAGATTTCTGAGACAGCTAACCTGCCTCTAGTCATCAGAGAAAGAGATGTGGAGTATCAGGTCAGGGGGTATAAATTAAACACATGTAGGTCATCACTCGTGGTTTTCTGTTGTGTCAAAAACTCATATTTGCTGTGCATTTTTAAAAAAAATTATCATTACCAATGATGTGTTCTTTTTACTAGTTTCACAGAGTTATCCTGTACGAGAGATTGATAAAGGGATATCCTTACAAGAAGAACCACATCTTTAAGGAGTCCAGAGTGGACATTCCCCCTCTGGTTAGAGCTCATGTGTGGGCAGCTCTTCTGGAGGTCGAGGTAAAAAAAACCTAGTGTTTTGTTCTGAATGAATTACATGTATCTGCATCTTGAGTGTAGTCCTTATATAGTGCCAGCGAATATTGACTTGATTTCTATTCTTTTCTTTTCTTGCTACAAATATAACAATACTTATTATTGGCCACATGAATGGCTGATCTAAATGCATGAAAGTGCAATTGGGCAATTGAGAGGATATTTTTTTCATTGATTAAATGAAAGTTATAAATAAAACAGTGTTAGCATGTTTCACATTTAACCTAAATTGTTGTTTTAATCTGATGTATATATTATCTGTAGGGTGATATATACTCAAGATATGATGCCATAGATAAGGAGACCCCAACTACCACTGATAGACAGGTAAGACAAAATTACTCAATAATTAGGGAATAACTATCTTCTAATTTGGTATTTGCGACCGTTAATGCTGATTTAACGGTCTCAAACTGAGTTTTACCGGCGACGCGTAAGCGGAGCTGGTAAAACGGATGTTTGCGACCGTTAAATCAGCATTAACGGTCGCAAATACCAAATTAGAAGATTAGTTATTTCCATTCTAATGCAATCCATGCATTTTGTTTGTTGTTTACGTCTTATTTTGTTGAATTTGTTACATGAAATACGTCACGGGGCATTGTGTTTTTGCGTCGCTCTATTATGAC
>PRKT01000009.1:1679565-1776700 GCA_003671525.1 Saccostrea glomerata
ACATAAATCATATACATGTGTATACATGTATTTATTCGGTAATATTTAAGTAAATGATATAAATATTGGAGAGTAAACAGCTAGAGCATTGTATTCACAAATCATGGGATTTTAAATTGAATATTGATGCATTATCTACCGGTATGTCATTTTTTTCAAATCACATCATTACTAGATAATCTTATCTTGACCATGAAGTTGAATACACTTCATACATGTAAATGCTTCCTCACAATGGCATTGGTCCTGAGTCAACATATTGCTGTTGGACCCCTGGCATATTTCATACAATATTTGTGAGCTGACTGAAGCGATGATTTTCAGAAAAATTACAATTATTCTTGAATGTTTTTCTTATCTCTCAACCAATCACTTTTAGCCATATTCCATGATAAACAACATGTGCATCAACATTTGAGAGGTCAACTGAATCCTTTTTGTTTACATCATTAAGGTCTTCCCCGTTTCCAACGGAAGATCTTCTACTGATTCTGTTGGTAAAGATTATTATTCTTTTTTTTCTTCTGCTTCCTAGACCGAAACTTTAGGCCTCATATCTCACTCATTTTTCAACGGATTTCGCTCAAATTTTTAGAGGTTATAGACGTTAATAAACTATCAGAATGCTGACTAAAATTTCAAAAAGTCACTTCCGGTTTTGAGTTATTTCCCTTTAAACGAAAATTTATAGGCTTTTGTTTCCAGACAAAGGCTCAGAGACAGCTAAAGCTGGAGCAGAAATTCTACCGATTTTAGATAATAGAAGGATTGAAGTTGTGCACATCGGTTTTTGTTTCACGATTTCTCTATTCAAAATGACGCTATATAGGGGTAAAAAATTAGAACGCTTAAAAGAACCAAAAATTACTCATATTTTGCTTTTTATCTTCTAAACTAAAAATATTTTGTTAAGATATATAGAACATAATTTGTGCAGAATTGAAAGATCTTTCAAATGATATGTCGGAAAAAGGGCTGACCCCTAAATTAAGGGATCTAGAGGGGCCAAAAGTTTTTTCCATATATCTCAGAAAGAATGGAGAATTTGTTATACATCAAAGAAGCAAAGTTGTTGAAAATGGCAAGCTTAATCTAATGGAGTCGTCAAAATACGTCCAGCATCGTCACTTCCGGCCAAACCGGAAGTAGTTGGAAAACGCGTATTTTTGCCGTTTTTGACAAGTTTTTGGGTAACATATATCTCTGGGAGCTTAAAAATGAATTTTCCATGCGTCGTCGTCACTTCCGGTTAAACCGGAAGTGGCAAAAATTGGATTATTTTTGCATTAATTAACATAGCTTTAGAGGATTCAAAGTATTTTTTGGTGTTATTTCTCATTTTTGTTAAAAATGAAAGCTACTTCCGGTCAAACAGGACGGAAGACCTACTCGTTGCTTTGCAACGAGCTTTGCTCTAGTTTAACTGATTATTATTCAATTTATATGGTGCTTCTCAATAAGAGAAGCAAGGCCTAAAATATCTAATGAAATATGGCAAAGTGTTGACTCAGGACCCCTGGTATTTTTAGGATGATGTAAATGCAGATTTTTATAAATATCTTTACACAATAAGCATGTTAATACAATTGAAAAATGCTGGAAATCGCAGAAAATTTTGAAAGACTATTGGTATGGTGTCTGTTTAGGTTATACACATTTCACGGAGAATAAATTCACTTTAGTGGGATTGTCCATCACAGAGTAGTGGAATGTACCAATACCAGCTCCATGACATGCTGCACCTACAACACAGAGTATAAGTAATATAAATAGTAATGAACAAAATTCATATATACCCTTATAACATCAGTATACTGAGTACATGGTATGAAAAACCAAATACAACAAGTTTGGGGAACTATTGTGCAGGTGAAGGTCAAATGGTATAACAATTACCATGTTCTCCTTTATTGTTTACTGCAATAACAGCACCATTGAAATCTGGGAAGAACTTGATGATTGGCTTAATGGAAGATGAGGCTGCATTGGAGGGGCTCATACCACTCCCCATCAACTGTACAGCTGTATACCTGAAAAAAAGAGATACAAATCTAATATCTATTTTGTGTGTGTGTGAATTTTTTTTTACAAGATTGAAATATCTTTTTATTTTCTACAGTTATTGCCAAAAAATTAAATATTCCAGATATGAAAATGTACATTCAAATTTTTTAGACAATGAATTGTTTTTCCTTTTCAAAACAGGATGAAAGATGCACTGCAATATTAACTTTTCAATGATGAATGTATTAAAATGTGTTGGCACTTGAAAAAAATATAGAGAAGTAATGACTCACGCGGGAAGAAACCTCATCATAATGTCCCCATCACCTGTGGCTGCAGCGCCACCCATTCCGTTCTGAGCGTAAGACCCCGCCCCTACTATTGGGGAATCCCCCACTCGACTGTTCAACATAAAAGATAGCTCTTAAAAATAATTGTTATAAAAGAAAAAAAATCATAGACACTTTTAAGTTAAAATTCTTGCCATAAAATATTAAATAAAAAAACTTATGTATATTAACTAATACTTCTAGTATGAGCTTGTGTGCTTCTAATTTACCCAGGAATTTTGTGGTCAAGGCCATTGGTGGTGGTTCCAGAAACAACATGTCCATTTTTATCAACTGCTACCATACCAATCGTATCATGATTCAAATATCCAACTCCTTTGTCTTCTCTAGTCTCTTTTCTGTATGACTTGGCATTTGGGTGATAAGGGCCACAACTCATCTTGGGATCTGGATTAACATTCTGCAAATTAGGAATAGACATGAAATTTTCACATTTTCTGTTACTGAAATAAGATAGCTAGGAGTACATTTACTCTTTAATGTGATATTTCTTGAAATGAGGTAATAGAGTATAAAAGCTTACAACTCTAAAATTGGGCTGGCAGTTGTTTGATTTCCACTGTTTGTACATGGTATCAGACTTGTTAGAACTAAGGTCTTTTTCTTTGAAGCCCATTTCTACAGCAAATTTGGTAGCTGCACAAAATACATTGGATTTTTTAAAGGAACAAATATAATATATATGTAATAACAAAGCAGTTGTTTTTAAAACAAGTTAATTAATTCATCTTACACAATTTTGATATTTTGAAGGAAAACAAACATACAAGTAGAACTTAATTTACCCAGCTCCCCTGCTAGGAGAGTGTGATCTGTTCGTTCCATCACCATGCGTGCTACACTAATGGCAGAACTAATATTCCTCAGACAGCCAACAGAACCTACATCCATGCTCTCTCTGCAATTATTTTCATCAAGATACTACTACACCAGGAAAATTCAAATAGACTTTTGCTTTATTTTAATTTAAAAAAAGCACACAAAAGCACCTTTTAATAAACCCTGCATCAAGATGGATTGTAAGTTACCCTTAATCCTCCTTATTCTTATGATGTTAGATGGCATAAATGTTTTTGACTACAAGAGAGGACCTTGACTTAGGATGAGGGAACAAATTTAACTTTCATCCTTGACATATAAATACAATTACATAAGTTATTCGAATTGCTGACATTCTTTATCATATATTTTGGATAACTGAACAGAATAACATACAGCATTTGAAAAAAGGTAAGACTTATATACATGTATTACAATAAAGGCCATAATTCTAAAAATAGTACCAACCCATCCATTATCATAGCATCTAGAGTGACCTCCCCTTGCTCGTCCGGGTCACTTCCCTCCCCTACAGATCCGTCACATCTCAGGACCTCACATTTAGAACAACCTTTCTCAACAGCATCTATTGCACTCCCTCCATTTATAAATTGATTATAACCTGAAAGCATAACAGTTCAAATCAGTCATGATTTTTATCTTGCTAATTTTAATAGAAACTTCAACAGAATTTCTATAAATCTGATAAAAGATTTGAGGTGTTTCAATATGCTGAATTTTGGAATATCATAATTACTGATACATGTATCTTTATCAAAATCAATAAACCATGGATAAGTTGATTTAAAAGTCTCAAGCAGTTTAAAATTGTATATGTTTTTATTCTCAATATTTCAAATCCTTGGAGTTAAATTATTTTTAGGTTTTCCTCGGTCCCATTCAAGAAAATAAGGTTTGACTGAATGCATTTACAATGAAGCGCATTGAAGTGGTAAAATTTTCCATTTGGATGAAACGTTCTTAGTCATGTTTTGACCGTCATTTATAACATAACGACACGCCTATTTCTTTAGAAACGAGAAAGAAATATTCGTCGAAATGTTTTAGGACACCCCACTTTCCGCGACAAGCAACATGAGTTACACAAAATTGAAGATTTTTAAATAAGAAACAACTATATATAGAGTCCCCGCTTTTGTAAAACACGCATTGCAACAAATTTTTATTTAATTATGATTTTATCATGTTTATTGAAGTTACCATAACACATGTATCGGTCGAACATGTGCTTACTCGCTGTCTATGTGGACCGTCAATTTGATTGGCTATTAAATTTTTGTCTCAAAAAAAAAATGATTGAATCATTTAACCGATTTTTCCTTTCTAAAGAAATGGGCGTGTCTTAGAATAGCTCAAAACGTTCCATCCAAACGGAAAATTTTACCACTTCAATGCACTTCATTGTAAGTATTTTATAAATAGAAAGGAGAAAAATTTATTGGGCCAGATATTAAGTATCCAAACTCATACATGTACGGTTGTACATGTATGTATATACTGAATCATTATAATTATTCCAGTGATCTTATCACTGGTGATTAAACATTCCTCCCTCCTTAAAGGTCTTTACCCCCAAAAGACATTAACTCAGGACCTTCCCTTGCAGGCCCTCCACCTGTCACTTCCAAGGCATATCATATCATCAAAATGCGTGAGGGACTGGACCAGGATTCAAACCTTGGCCCTAAATCACTAGTCAGGTGCTCTACCAACTGGGTTATCTGCATGTCCAGTAGCAACAAACCTAGCTGACTACCACACATGGTAGATGAATACATTTAACTAATCTCATAAACAGTTCATGAATTCTTCTAAGCAAACTCAGGTGAAATGCTCAATCTTAATGGTCAAAGTGTGGCGGTCAGCCTGGTTCAATCGCCGGTGGCCAGATAGCTCAGTTGGTAGAGCACCTGGCCGGAGTTTCAGGTGGCCCGGGTAGAATAGCTAATGGGGCTACACTTATCCTCGATTGAGAGCATCAGGTTTTTTTCGATCAACTACCCATGGGCACTGGAAGTTATCAATGTAAATATAGAGTACAGTATACTCAATATTTAGTAATACA
This sequence comes from Saccostrea glomerata, assembly GCA_003671525.1. Lineage (NCBI taxonomy): Eukaryota > Metazoa > Mollusca > Bivalvia > Ostreida > Ostreidae > Saccostrea > Saccostrea glomerata. The sequence goes on from PRKT01000009.1 coordinate 1,684,825, forward strand.
TCAACTTCAAGTGCCCCTGCAATTACCTGTTTCGGTTGCATTTGTAAAAGGCCACGTGTTGATAACTATTGGTAATGTTGAAATGGCATTAAAGATGCAAAATATCGACAAAACAAAGCAGAAAAGTAAAATTCTACAGGGCGCTGCCATTTTTAATCATGTGATTTATATCGATCACATGACGGTAACAGACTAAAATTTGCATTCTGAACGGAACGGTAATTTTCATTTTTAAGTTTTATCCATCTTTTGGCTAGTATTTTCGTAAGGACTCATTAAATATATTTTTTAAAGATATTGAAATTCTAAGAAGTTAGAGAAAAATATTTTTTTCAAGTCATTGAAAATACCTACTGTTACGTCAATCGTTTTTATCCGTTTATGATTATTTATGAGATCCACTTTTTAGCAGGCGGTGAATATAAACAAGAATGATGGCAGAAGTGCTAATGAAAAACATTTTCACTTTTGCCAACATTTTAAGCCAGGCAGAAAGTGACATTGTTGCCAGATGGAACCACACTTCTTTACAGAACGCTCTAAACTGGGCTGATTACTGTGTTAAGGTACAAAGCTATCTAATATCAGAGACCTGTAAAACCCATAGGCCGCTGTTAATCACTGGTAATGGCATTATTGATTATATATAGATCTAGTTTACCAACAATCAGAAATGTTGGACTGTAATACATGTAATTTTACTCATGACAAAAATATATTGAAACACAATAAAAAATATATAATACGTATCTAAGTTATCCAAAACTGAACAAATGAGGCCAATCCTATGGCACGCCAAATTCACAAAAATGAGAAAATCATAGTTTCAAAATTGATAAACTATGTTTATCGACTGTAAACTATAGTTAACGATTTGTTAACTATAGTTAACGATTCGATAAGTATAGTTTTCATCTGTAAAACTATATTTAACGGTTGTTAACTATAGTTTACGAATGATAATCTAAGTTTATCTGTCTGTTTCACAAATCGTGAAACTATATTTATCAGATCGTTAACTATAGTTAACGGTTTGTAAACTGTAGTTTACAAATCATGAAACTGTATTTATCAGATAATCTATGTTTTGCAATCGCAAATGATAGTTTTCGGTGTTAAGTATAGTTTACAGTTGTGAAACATAGATTATCGCATTTACTATAGTTTACAGATGTAAAATATAGATTAACGTTGTTAACTATAGTTTACAGTCCGTAAACTATAGTTTACAACCAATAAACCTAGTTTATCGATTGTGAAATTATGATTTGCTCATTTTTGTGAATTTGGTGTGCCATACAATCCTGTTTTGAAGAAATTAGTGACTTTGTCAATTATTATTCACAGGTGTACCATCAGATAGCTGATAAACCATACAGGAGTCAAATAGAGAAAAACATGACTGCCATGACCCTGCATCTTCATCCACCTTCCTGTCTACAGCTCTGTGTGGAAGATCTAGGACAGGCCAGGCTAATAATGGAAAAGGTACTCATGCATGTCAAAATTTACATTAACTGAAAATAAACCTTTTTTCATGGGTCATAATTCTGCACAGTCACAATTTCTATTCAATGTTTGATTTCTTGGAATGCCTTTTAAGTCTTGGTTGCACTTTAAATACAATGCAAAATGTTTTGCATTTAGATGATTTCTTTTGGAGGGAGAGGGATTGATATTGCCTTCAAATCCACCTGCATTTAAACCTCCAGACTGCATCTTCACCACCACCCAAATATATTGAACATTTTGGGCCTTAGGCTCAGGAACAGATTTAAAAAGAATTCTATTACAATCTCTTTTTTGTCATAGAGGGTGAGGTGGGGAGGAGGAGGGGGATAAATCTTGATTAATAGAACATGATAGCCCATGGGCTTTTAGTTCTAATTCATAAGTAGAGTTAATATTGGTATTCAAAGTCCTTTGTCATGTTCTCAACTTCTCATACACATTTACTGATTTTGTAGACCTTGTTGCAAAATAAACATCTACCAGAGAAGCTATTTACCATGATCCTAGAGCAACAGGATAAGTCAAATGCAGACAACTTGATTCAACAGGGAAATGGGGAAGTAACCAGGGAAGTGAATACTGTGACTAAGCTTATGCAGGGCTTACAGATGAAAGGAGAATCAGTAGGAAAAATAAAGTTAACATCTGAAGCTACAGCACTGCTCTCAACACTAACAAGTCTTATAGAATGTTCCTCTAAACCACAAAGGTAAAGCAATTGTTTCCTCAGAATGTAAAAGTTATGTAGTCAGCAAAAAGATTATAATTGATATTTTTACTTTAAAAAAAATGTTTTATTTTACAGATTTGAAACTTATGTATGTAACTTGATGGCAAGAATAGCAAAGAAAACAGGCAAGTTTGTAAGTTATATAAAATTGCCAAGGATTTTTAAATTACTTTACCAGAAAAGAAGTTATCCCCCTTTTGTTCATGATAATCATTTTAAATTCAGGAAATCCCAGAATGGATTAATTAAGTGTTGTATTGATTCATGGCCTTAACATATTTTTTTGATAAAGACCATACCTGTTGCAGATCTGTGTTTTTGAAAATTTCCTTCTAAAATACATTGAGAAATATTTTAAAAAGATGCATGACATTCTTTTTCAAGGAAGGGTGTCATATTTGCAGACTGCATAGTAGAATTATTTTAATTTTACCAGCATCATACTAGCATTGTGCATTGTCCCTTCACACTCTTTATACAGTGATGGATTGACTGTTGTAGGATTTAATTCTGAAGATGTTAACCGTATCACCATGTGACACAACCTACACAGACAGTCAACTTCAGTTCCTTCACAGGATTATCATCAGATGGCTCTCACAACCAAGCAATGAGTAAGTACTTTATTATCATACATATGCTGTATTTATTTAATTTGTTTAGCCTTAGTTTTGGAGGTTGTCAACTTTCCATTTCTCACTGTGTACTGTATTTTTAGTTGTGGAGGACTTTTCAACTTTTTCTGTGCTCTTTTGATTGTACATTTATAATTTCACATACTCTGTATACAGCACATGTCTGGATTCTTGTAAAGAAGTCATCCAAGAGGCATGCAAGTACCACACAGACTTCTGCCATACCTATTTAAATCACATTCTACAGTGGGCCAAAAACATGGAACCAAATTATGATGAGGGAGATTTTAATCCTTATTCATGGAGGTAAAGATGTGCTTTCATTTAATACTTGGATATAAACAATTTTAGTTTGAAACTTGATATTGGAAAAAAATAATTGAATAGAATTTCCAAGCATATTTTATATTTTATTATACCCCTGCTTGAAAAGTGGGGGAAGGGGATGGGTGGGTACAGGTATATAGTGTACCGGTATCTAGCTAAAAATAGAATTTTCTGTGAAATTCCTTTAAAACGCTACTCCTTCTACAGTTTTGGTCTGATTTCAATATAACTTGGCACACAAGTAGACTACACTTAGATACATAAAAAAGTGCATTGGTTTTTTTGATTTCGATGAATGGTGTTGCCATGGTTAAAAAAATAAAAAAAATTGTGAAATTCCTTTAAAAGACTACTCCTTCTACAGTTTTGATCTGATTTCAGTATGACTTGGCACACAAGTAGACTACACTAAGAAACATAAGATAGTGCATCAGATTTTGATTTCTATGAACTGTGTTTCCATGGTTACTAAAAATAGAATTTTCTGTGAAATTCCTTTAAAACGCTACTCCTTCTACAGTTTTGGTCTGATTTCAATATAACTTGGCACACAAGTAGACTACACTAAGATACACTATACATCTAAAGTAGAAGGTGTGTCGCGGCCTATTTCAAGGTCACTGTGACTTTTAATTAAAGTGAATTTTTTAAAAAAAACTATGTCTTTTAAATTCTAAATTTCATAATCCTAGAAAATGTAAAAATACAGTTGTATGCTTATTTAAAAACGTTAAATTAAGTAAAAACTTTTTTTCATTATATACTTTAAAGCAATCTGTAACAAATGTTTATGCTTTGAGAGGAATTCAGTTTGTCCCGTGGGCTTAATTATCAAGCACTGGTCAAGAAGAATTTTGATAGCAGAAATTTGCATGTCAAATTAGAGAGAAATTAAAGTGTTTATTGTCAGGAGCTAAGAGCATCTCTAGATCTGATGCAGATGTTGTCTTAATTTATCTCTTGGGAGTTGGGCAAAAAAATGCTTGTGTTAATTAAGAGTTCTTGATGGCTAGTCCAGATAAAGATCTTTCAATTGATTTTTTAGTGTTTGATTAAAACTAAATTAGTATTGTATAATATGATTAAAATGAATTATACTTGTGTTCATGGAAAAAAAAAATTATATTTCAATTTTTATATATTTGCGACAAATTGCAGTATTGTCTCAGTAGTATTTTGTTAAAAAAAATCCCTACAATGTAAGTCTCTTAGAGATGTATAATAAGAAATGGAAATTAGATAATCGAAATCTGTGTCAATCTGTTAATCAAGGCTACCTGATTTTCTAGCATCCTAACCAATTTATGATTATTGAACAATATTTGACGGGCATATCATGCTGTGGCAGGGCACTTTATTGATTTCGATGAACCATGTTTCCATTGTTACTAAAAATGGAAATGTCTGTGAAATTCTTTTTAAAAGCTACTCCTTCTACAGTTTTGGTCTAATGGCAATGGCTTCTTTTCTCATCCTTTTTATAAGTACAAACCAGTAGAGCTACAGTCTTGACAGAGACTTTGGTTTCTCTAATATTGAAGGGTATCCATCTCGTATTCACGACTCCTCATATACCAATGAATAAAATTTAATGATACTTTCACATTCTTTATTTCATAATGGCATTATGCACCTCCTATTTTACTTTTTGATTTGACGCCTCTTACAGTTCTCCCAGAGTAAAATATGGACTTTGCCATCATATGGGAGGTGGGGTCATCATTTTGTGAGCTCAGTGCTCACAGTACCTCTAGTTTGTAATAATGACAGAAATGTTAACAGCTTTAATGTGTATCAAATTGATTATAATTGATAAATGACTCTGACAGTAAAGCCTATGTATTTGTGCATAAATGAGGAATGAAAGAGCATAATAATTAAATTATGGTTTCTTGTGGTTTCTTTATATTTTTAGATTCAGAGGCCATGATCCCCATAGGAGAGATGGTGACAGGAGTAGAACACTGGAGAGTCTTTGTGAACACATTGATAACTTGATTCATGTAAACAAACAGTGTCAGCTACTGGTGAAGAAAACTTTACAGACTCAGAAAGAATCCTCCCATTTCAATGTGTATAGAGACATTCTTAAGAAAATAGGTCACATGGCTGAATCATGAATTGAAGATTCAATGTTATTATGATTTTATATATGTCCAGACCTTTGTTTCTTATAATGTTTAAAACAGAAAGTACAGTCATTTGATTCTGTTACTTCAGCTTCAATGCACAGGCACCTGACATTTTCAACCTTTTCATAAACAAAATACTTTCCATACAGTACTGACACTGTTATTATGATATTGAAAATTTTTTATTTATGAAAAAAAGGTTGAAGACATTTAAGTGCCTGTGGTTTAGGGAAATTTTTTTTATAGTTCGCCTGAGCTGAAAGCTCTAGTGAGCTTTTCTGATCACATTTTGTCCATCTTTCTGTCTAGTTGTCCGTCTGTAAACTTTTCACATTTTCGACTTCTTCTCCAGAACCACTTGGCAAATTTCAACCAAACTTACCATAAAGCATCCTTGGGTGAAGGGAATTCAATTTTTTTCAAATGAAGGGCCCCCTTTCAAGGGGAGATAATGAAGAAATAGTGAAAATTTAGTGGCATGTTTTAAAAATTTTCTTCTCAAGAACCAGTGGGAAGGAAGGATGAAACTTACATGGAAGCATCCTCGGATAGTGTAGATTCAAATTTGTTCAAATCATGATGCCCAGGGGTAGGATGGGGCCTCAATGGACATTCAAAGTTTTACAAAGGAGTATATAGGAAAATTCTTTTAAAATCTTCTTCTCAACAACAACTCCGCCTTGATTGGTCATATCTATATGGAAGCATCCTCAGGTAGCCAGATTCAAATTTATGCAAATCATAACCCTCAGGGGTAGGTCAGGGCCACGGAAATGTCTGTGAAATTCTTTTAAAAAGCTACTCCTTCTAGAGTTTTGGTCTAATGGCAATGGCTTCTTTTCTCATCCTTTGTTATAAGTACAAACCAGTAGAGCTACAGTCTTGACAGAGACTTTGGTTTCTCTAATATTGAAGGGTATCCATCTCGTATTCACGACTCCTCATATACCAATGAATAAAATTTAATGATACTTTCACATTCTTTATTTCATAATGGCATTATGCACCTCCTATTTTACTTTTGATTTGACACCTCTTACAGTTCTCCCAGAGTAAAATATGGACTTTGCCATTGTAATCATATGGGAGGTGGGGTCATCATTTTGTGAGCTCAGTGCTCACAGTACCTCTAGTTTGTAATAATGACAGAAATGTTAATAGCTTTAATGTGTATCAAATTGATTATAATTGATAAATGACTTTGACAGTAAAGCCTATGTATTTGTGCATAAATGAGGAATGAAAGAGCATAATAAATTATGGTTTCTTGTGGTTTCTTTATATTTTTAGATTCAGAGGCCATGATCCCCATAGGAGAGATGGTGACAGGAGTAGAACACTGGAGAGTCTTTGTGAACACATTGATAACTTGATTCATGTCAACAAACAGTGTCAGCTACTGGTGAAGAAAACTTTACAGACTCAGAAAGAATCCTCCCATTTCAATGTGTATAGAGACATTCTTAAGAAAATAGGTCACATGGCTGAATCATGAATTGAAGATTCAATGTAATTATGATTTTATATATGTCCAGACCTTTGTTTCTTATAATGTTTAAAACAGAAAGTACAGTCATTTGATTCTGTTACTTCAGCTTCAATGCACAAGCATCTGACATTTTCAACCTTTTCATAAACAAAATACTTTCCATACAGTACTGACACTGTTATTATGATATTGAAAATTTTTTATTTATGAAAAAAAGGTTGAAGACATTTAAGTGCCTGTGGTTTAGGGAAATTTTTTTATAGTTCGCCTGAGCTGAAAGCTCAAGTGAGCTTTTCTGATCACATTTTGTCCGTCTTTCTGTCTAGTTGTCCGTCTGTAAACTTTTCACATTTTCGACTTCTTCTCCAGAACCACTTGGCAAATTTCAACCAAACTTACCATAAAGCATCCTTGGGTGAAGGGAATTCAATTTTTTTCAAATGAAGGGCCACACCCCCTTTCAAGGGGAGATAATGAAGAAATAGTGAAAATTTAGTGGCATGTTTTAAAAATTTTCTTCTCAAGAACCAGTGGGAAGGAAGGATGAAACTTACATGGAAGCATCCTCGGATAGTGTAGATTCAAATTTGTTCAAATCATGATGCCCAGGGGTAGGATGGGGCCTCAATGGACATTCAAAGTTTTACAAAGGAGTATATAGGAAAATTCTTTTAAAATCTTCTTCTGAACAATAACTCCGCCTTGATTGGTCATATCTATATGGAAGCATCCTCAGGTAGCCAGATTCAAATTTATGCAAATCATAACCCTCAGGGGTAGGTCAGGGCCAAAATGAAAGGTTAAACTTATAGGGAAAAAAGCCAAAGTTAGTCAAAGAAATATGTAAGCATCTTAAGCTTTTCAATAATGGATTGATTTTTGCTTTTTCCACAGTACTGAGGTGAGTGATGTGGCCCATGGGTCTCTTGTTTCTCATGAGTATACCTTGAAAGACAAAATGAAGCACAAAAGAAAAGCACCCATATATAATGTAGGTATGTGGTATAAAGGTAAATACATGGCACTCCAGACTCAAAACCTGTACATGACCTTTAGCTGGCTCCTTATAAAAAATAATCATCAATACAAATTTTTAGTCACCAGGCAATTTTTTTTAAGTGCTACCTTTAAGGGGGCCGACTATAGTTTCCATTGCGCAATATTTCGCGCATCATAGTAAACTGAAGCGTATTTACTGTTATAATGCAACTTTTTTCGCTTAATTATTAAAATTAAACAAAATTAAGAAATCATAGGTATAAAAATGTAAATACAATTTGATATAACTGATTTTTTAACCGATTTTGCAATTGATAGGGAGGTTGACGTCGTTCTAGTGTGTTTTTGACGTTATGATAATCTGTAGCTCTTAAAGAAAGGGGTAATAAAAATATTATAAAAGAAAAAGTAATAAACATATGCTCTTGAAATTTAAAACATAGAAATTTGAGAATATCTCCAATATTTTTTTTTATTATGTTTTCATAAGAATCCATTGTGTACGTCATATTTTGTACTACTCTATAAAAATAGTAAAATTTGCTAATTTTTTGCATTTTGAGATGCCCCCTCTGGTAACAAGACGGTAGAATTTTGTGTTTTTTACATATTTTGTATAATATAGTATTACTCATCAAATATTATAGTTTGAACAAAATGTCTATTGTAGTATTTGTACAATTTGCTTTAAAGTGCTAAAAATTTGCATTTTCCTATATAATCCTATAATAAATGTACCTGTATTTTGAGACTGTCCCTCAAAAATACCTGGAGGGTAGATTTCCCCCAAACTTTGCATGTACACTGAAGTTAATGTAAGTTATATATGGTATAAAAATAAAGAGTTTCGATATTGTAGATTTCACACAATAAAGCTATAGTCGGCCCCCTTAAATGCCTATATTACTTAATAGTAAAAAAAATGAACCCATTGAGTAAGTCACAGGAAGAGGGGGGGTCCTTTGCAATTGTAAAGAAAAAAATGAACCAGATATATAAGCCAACTAAATGCCAAAAAGGTTTCAACATGAGCATGCTTGTAAAACTGACTCCACTATCCAGAGTCCACATATAGCTGTCTCTTGCTTAGAATGAGAGAGAATCGTCTGTCTTGTCTTTGGTTGATGTCAATGGTTTACTTAAAAATTTATATAGCGCAAGTTTGTTCAGGAACAATATTTACATATTTCATTGAAATTATCATTCTACACATTATATCGAAATATTGAGTCTGAACACACATGCACTCGGTGACTTTAACTCAAAATATCGACGAAATATGTACATTTTTCTGTAGAATTCATAACAAACTGAAATTGACGTCATGTTTGTGACGTCATTTCGTACATTTGACGTCCTTATGAAAATATTCAGTCCTTTGAAGTCAGCATATACCCCCCTATTTAGGAACATAATTAAATATTTCTCCATCAAAGTTTGATTTGGGTGGCAAATATTGGTTATTACCGAATAAAGTTCTTGTCCCCAATTAAAGTCCATGAAAACTTTGAGGGGATATAGTCCCACAATCCGTGTTTGTGTGTGAACAAGTTAGTGCTGTGCGAAATGGAAATGATGTAATTTGTATCTGGTGATGTCCCTTCATTATTGCATATGCTTGCTCTGCTTTGCGATGCCCTTGTTTATTGAAGAATCTTGATGCACCATGTTTATATTTGAAGAGTTAAATTCCCGGGAACCTGGTAAGGAACTAATTTTTAACCCAATCAGTCGATTTAGTATTTATTTAAAAAAGAGTTTTTGATAGTGTAGAATTCTTTCCTTTAGTAAAGGCTTTACTAATTTTATTTCACCAGAAGAGAAATATAGAACCTACTGAATGCGTCAGTAAAAACACTGTGACTGGAAAAAATCATTTATACTTTAAAATGGTAGCAGATAACTGTAATCTAATTGGCAACAATTTGCCAGAAATTCTATTGGGTGAAAATTGCGGTACCCATAACTTTGGCACTAAATGTTGTCAAATGCGATAAATACATGTACATGTACGTACATTGTATCTAAATCTGTGGCCAGGTCTAAGAGTAATATTGTGTTGTATTTGGTTTCATATAGAATTGTGAGTTACAATTTAAAGCAATACAGGACAATGCTTTAATATAAAAGTTGATTCTTTTCCCCTTTCGCAACGATATCCGCAACGATATTTTCATTTTAAGTTCTTAACACGGACAATATCATCTGCACGTGTCTTTGGGTCGGCATGAAAAACAAATTTTGTTTTTCATTTCACAGTGTTTCACACAGATAATCTTTTTAGGGACTGTCTTAAACAAGAACTTTCTTTGTAAATCTTGTTTATTTGGTAATTTGCTTCGTTTTCTGGAGATACCTGGAATGCTTTTAAGTCGAGTGAAGAGAGAACTTCGTGGGTTGATTTACCACATCTTCACAGTCGCTCTGATTGTTTTACTTGTCTTAATTTTTAGTGAAGCAGCAGGCGCTTTTAGAGATAACAATTCTATTACTGATGATCCGTTTACCAAATACGGAAAATGGGTGACAATCATCTTGTATTTTATTCGACTTCTTACCTTTTCAAGTCTGCCGCTTTCAGTGTTCAATTTTCTTGGATTTGTTTTGTTCAACACGTATCCGAAGCCGCCAGAAATGACTGGAACACATCTACATGGCCCATTGGTCTGCTTCAGAGTTGTCACAAAGGGGACATGTCCAAACTTGGTAAAGAATAACGTGGAGAGAAACATTAACATATGCAGTGGTCTCGGATTGAGCAACTTCATTTTCGAAGTTGTGACGGATAGTGCCATTAATATTCCAAAGCATCTTTTTGTGAGAGAAATCGTGGTTCCTTTTAATTATCGAACATCCAAAAGGACCCTTTACAAAGCGCGAGCTCTTCAGTATTGCTTGGAGGACTGTATAAATGTGCTGAAAGACGAGGATTGGATCGTCCACCTTGACGAGGAAACTGTTTTGACCAGGCTATCCAGAGTCCACATATAGCTGTCTCTTGCTTAGAATGAGAGAGAATCGTCTGTCTTGTCTTTGGTTGATGTCAATGGTTAGCTTTTAAATTTATATAGCGCAAGTTTGTTCAGGAACAATATTTACATATTTCATTGAAATTATCATTCTACACATTATATCGAAATATTGATTCTGAACACACATGCACTCGGTGACTTTAACTCAAAATATCGACGAAATATGTACATTTTTCTGTAGAATTCATAACAAACTGAAATTGACGTCATGTTTGTGACGTCATTTCGTACATTTGACTTCCTTATGAAAATATTCAGTGCTTTGAAGTCAGCATATACCCCCCTATTTAGGAACATAATTAAATATTTCTCCATCAAAGTTTGATTTGGGTTGCAAATATTGGTTATTACCGAATAAAGTTCTTGTCCCCAATTAGAGTCCATGAAAACTTTGAAGGGATATAGTCCCACAATCCGTGTTTGTATGTGAACAAGTTAGTGCTGTGCGAAATGGAAATGATGTAATTTGTATCTGGTGATGTCCCCTTCATTATTGCATATGCTTGCTCTGCTTTGCGATGCCCTTGTTTATTGAAGAATCTTGATGCACCATGTTTATATTTGAAGAGTTAAATTCCCGGGAACCTGGTAAGGAACTAATTTTTAACTCAATCAGTCGATTTAGTATTTATTTAAAAAAGAGTTTTTGATAGTGTAGAATTCTTTCCTTTAGTAAAGGCTTTACTAATTTTATTTCACCAGAAGAGAAATATTGAACCTACTGAATGCGTCAGTAAAAACACTGTGACTGGAAAAAATCATTTATACTTTAAAATGGTAGCAGATAACTGTAATCTAATTGGCAACAATTTGCCAGAAATTCTATTGGGTGAAAATTGCGGTACCCATAACTTTGGCACTAAATGTTGTCAAATGCGATAAATACATGTACATGTATGTACATTGTATCTAAATATGTGGCCAGGTCTAAGAGTAATATTGTGTAGTATTTGGTTTCATATAGAATTGTGAGTTACAATTTAAAGCAATACAGGACAATGCTTTAATATAAAAGTTGATTCTTTTCCCCTTTCGCAACGATATCCGCAACTATATTTTGATTTTAATTTCTTAACACGGACAATATCATCTGCACGTGTCTTTGGGTCGACATGAAAAACAAATTTTGTTTTTCATTTCACAGTGTTTCACACAGATAATCTTTTTAGGGACTGTCTTAAACAAGAACTTTCTTTGTAAATCTTGTTTATTTGGTAATTTGCTTCGTTTTCTGGAGATACCTGGAATGCTTTTAAGTCGAGTGAAGAGAGAACTTCGTGGGTTGATTTACCACATCTTCACAGTCGCTCTGCTTGTTTTACTTGTTCTAATTTTTAGTGAAGCAGCAGGCGCTTTTAGAGATAACAATTCTATTACTGATGATCCGTTTACCAAATACGGAAAATGGGTGACAATCATCTTGTATTTTATCCGACTTCTTACCTTTTCAAGTCTGCCGCTATCAGTGTTCAATTTTCTTGGATTTGTTTTGTTCAACACGTATCCGAAGCCGCCAGAAATGACTGGAACACATCTACATGGCCCATTGGTCTGCTTCAGAGTTGTCACAAAGGGGACATGTCCAAACTTGGTAAAGAATAACGTGGAGAGAAACATTAACATATGCAGTGGTCTCGGATTGAGCAACTTCATTTTCGAAGTTGTGACGGATAGTGCCATTAATATTCCAAAGCATCTTTTTGTGAGAGAAATCGTGGTTCCTTTTAATTATCGAACATCCAAAAGGACCCTTTACAAAGCGCGAGCTCTTCAGTATTGCTTGGAGGACTGTATAAATGTGCTGAAAGACGAGGATTGGATCGTCCACCTTGACGAGGAAACTGTTTTGACCAGGGCATCAGTGATTGGAATTCTCGACTTTATAGCAAAAGGGACGGCCAGTTTTGGGCAGGGCATCATATCGTATGCTAACGAGGAGATATTTTGTTGGATCACCACGATCTTCGATCTCGCTACCTGATCAAGGTCATTGTGGGGAGCAGGGGAAAGAACTCTGGTAATGTAAGTATATTGTGACTAGTTATATCTTTACTGGCAGTACATGTATGACAATTCTTTCACCTTTGAAAGAAATTGTATATTTTTATACAATATACTGAATCTTGCCATAGCCAGACTAAATTAAGCCTTTCAACATGTAAATTATGTAAATTGTATCTATGAAGTCTTGTACTACATGGTTTACAAATATTACAGTTTGCTTGTAATAGCTAGTATATTACAGTTTGCTTGTAGTTACTATGGTTAATATGTATTACAGTTTGCTGCAGACCTTGTGAGGCTGGGATACCAGAAGGTGTGTGTGTTACATAAAGGCATCGATGTCCTGAGATCTACAAACATCCTGACTGTACCCCCGGCAGATTACTTCTGATGACGGGACAGGCTAAAGACCAAATTACTCCATTCTGTCTCATTACATTGCAGTGACACAAATTTTAGAGAAGTTCTGATAAAGTTCACTGTAAAAACATGCTCTTACATGTAGATTCAGAAATTTATCAAAGGATGGACCAAATTCATATATCAAAGTTGTGCATAAAAGGAGGGGGTTTTAATGTGTTCAGGCCCTAAACAGTCTCTACAAACAATTTTAATAGTGCAATATTGTTGTGATTTTTGTTGAAGATTGTTTATTTACTCATAAATTTTTAAATGATCACTTTTTCTTTGCTTTTATATTATTAACATAACATGAAAACATAAATCATATACATGTGTATACATGTATTTATTCGGTAATATTAAAGTAAATGATATAAATATTGGAGAGTAAACAGCTAGAGCATTGTATTCACAAATCATGGGATTTTAAATTGAATATTGATGCATTATCTACCGGTATGTCATTTTTTTCAAATCACATCATTACTAGATAATCTTATCTTGACCATGAAGTTGAATACACTTCATACATGTAAATGCTTCCTCACAATGGCATTGGTCCTGAGTCAACATATTGCTGTTGGACCCCTGGCATATTTCATACAATATTTGTGAGCTGACTGAAGCGATGATTTTCAGAAAAATTACAATTATTCTTGAATGTTTTTCTTATCTCTCAACCAATCACTTTTAGCCATATTCCATGATAAACAACATGTGCATCAACATTTGAGAGGTCAACTGAATCCTTTTTGTTTACATCATTAAGGTCTTCCCCGTTTCCAACGGAAGATCTTCTACTGATTCTGTTGGTAAAGATTATTATTCTTTTTTTTCTTCTGCTTCCTAGACCGAAACTTTAGGCCTCATATCTCACTCATTTTTCAACGGATTTCGCTCAAATTTTTAGAGGTTATAGACGTTAATAAACTATCAGAATGCTGACTAAAATTTCAAAAACATCTTAATGGAATCTTGTACACACCTCTGTATGTCTATCTCTGTAAAAAAAAAAACCTGCATGATCATTGCTCAGAGCCATATCTAAACCCAAATTTATATACCATTTAATTAAATATGAATTATAGTCAATAAATATACCATAATCAGAAGAGAAAATTGTTTAAAACCAATATAAAGATAACCTGGCATGTCGGAGAACAGCAGAATACATTCATTGAATCCATAAGACAGAAGACGGTCCCTGAATTGCTGCAGTATGGCCACACCTATACACAGAGGGAAAGAAGAGTTGCCCAGTAGCAGAGTGTCCCAAAGATGAACCAGTTTATGAATTGGGAAGGCATCTGTTTGAAGAAGATACAAAAATCAAACTGTGATATAAAAAATATTATGAGATTCATGTATATATACATAAAATGTAATATACTATGAAATATTATATTCACTATAAGTTTTGACTACTAGTATGTATTTTATATGGTGTACCATTATACAAATGATATTTATATTTAGTAAATTTGTACATACGAGCAAACATTGTGAGGAACCATGGGATTGCATACAACTGAAAAAAAAACATGCAAAAAATTGTTAATGAAATGGAATACTATTACTGTTCATTTATTTAATTTCTGTAACTCTATTAGGATTATGAAATATTTGACAACATACATCAGGTATAAACCCAATCCCGTCTAAATGGTTGCTGAGTTCAGGGTCATGAAATGTGATGAGATGAGAGAATACTGCGAGGTACTCTAAAAATACATTGTAATACTGTACATGTACATGGATAAACAACAGGCTTCAACTGTCAAATTGTGTATAAAACAAAACACAAACCATAGGTTTAACTGCAAAGGTCACCTGAAAGACTCAAGTAATCTAGATATTGTCACATACCTTGTATGACCTGAGAGTTGTCCTTCAAGAAAAAATTGTGTAGGTATTTTGGAATGAATGCAGAGAGACAGGTGTAAGCCAGTGCTGAAAAAAAAATTAAAACATTATTATCTAAGGTTTAGATTTTCTCCAATAAAGGTTAAAAGTTGTAAATGAAAATAATTTATGTCTGTTACTTTTGTTTTTTTTCATCATTATGAAATTATTGAAGAAAAAAATTGAAACAACTTTATGTTCAGCAGTATTTTGTTTTAAAAAGTGTTTTATGGGTATCATTATATTAAACACTTTAAATACTATAAACATAATTATATATTCTATTGATAAAGGAGGACAAAGTTTGATGAGAGTATTGTATATTTGAGCTAATTTGTATCAATTAATTACTGACCTAAATATGATGTTGGAAGTGGAAGACAAGTTTCTGCCCCAGTATTGTGTTTCCAGCCAGTTAATGTCTGGCTTTACTTTCCAGTTTTTGAGACAACCCATAGTGTAGGCATTGAAGTCCCAGGCAGATTTCTCAAACATGTCTGTCTTACCATTAGAGCAACTAGGGGCCACCATTTCTGTGCAGGACTACAAATTAAATTTTAACAAACCTGTAATAATTATATAATGCTTTCAAAACTAAATGCAAGAACATGCAGCAAGAATTTAAAGAGATTGGCCAAAGCTAAATTCATGGTTGCAAATACATGTACATCCAAATATTGTACAAACAGCTTCCTAGCAAAACATATTCTTCTATAAATACAGTTAAACTAAGATATCTTGAACACCAATATCTTGAATACCATTGATATGTTTTATTGACTGTCAAGTCCCAAGCATATATTTCTAAGAATATTTACCCTCAATATCTTGAATCTTTAACCATCAAAATAACAAAGTTTCACTGCATTATCAATATGTCTAAATTTGTAATTTTATGCTATCATTTGGTAAAAATATATACCCAAGACACAAACTGACTACAATGTTATACCTGGTAATCCCACCCTGAGGTTCCGAGGTTTGGGGTGGCTTGACCTGTGATATCAAAACAAGGTGTGGTCCCTGTATAGTTAAAGTAAACATTCATTGCCTTTTCTGCACCACGGATCAAATTGTCCCCACTTAGGGGAGTAGACATAGGGTGGCAGGCTGCCTGAAAGTGTATGTTAAGAACTAATTTAATTAATGATTATATTTTCAACTAAACACCTCATTTATCATCTTACAATTGAAAATTATTCATTATGAATTAAAATACAGTTACACTCTTTCTGCTGTTCACAAAAAGGAGGCAACTTGTTACAGTTATACAGGGAGACAACTTGTTACAGTTATACAGGGAGACAACTTGTTACATGTACATGTATTACAGAAAGATAATGTATTACAAGGAAAAAAACTTGTCATGTCTTTTACAGGGAGACAACTTGATAAATATTTTAAAGAGAGTTGAAAACTTATAAACCAATGAGACACTAAATGTACATTATAACAGATATATACCGTGACAGGCCATGCTGGTAGGGGAGCTAGAAAGCTGGAGGGATACGGATAATCCACCATGGCCAGATAGACAAGGGCCGACTGAATCCAGCCCTTCAGAGCTCCCACTTCATCCACGCTCTTCAGAGGTTTACACAGGTGGAACATCTCTGTTAGTTTGGAGAGACCAGCAGCTAGGAGAACACAAGGTATCATTGGTTTAGAGTACTGTAGACATATTTAAATTGGATTAGGTATATATTAACTTGCATTTGCAATGAAAATTGTAAGTGTTGTGTTTTTTATACACAAAAGTAGTTTTTTAAATTACAACTACTTGAAGTGGTAAATAAGACATACTTTGTGAAGCTGAGGTATCCAGTGTTTTCCATAAAGCTCTGAAATTGTCGACGCAAGCTTGAGAAGATTTTCTGAAGGTTTCAGTGACAGTGTAATCAAAGGCATCACAGTCAGCATCTGCCAAGAAGGTCCATATAGGGGCTGAGGCAGCTATAGACCTAAAAAAAAAAAACAGGGAATAGTAGTAAATACATTGTATCATGTTCTATGGCTATCAGCATCTGCCAAGAATTCCCATATCAGGACAAGGTTGCGTCCACCTTGACGAGGAAACTGTTTTGACCAGGGCATCAGTGATTGGAATTCTCGACTTTATAGCAAAAGGGACGGCCAGTTTTGGGCAGGGCATCATATCGTATGCTAACGAGGAGATATTTTGTTGGATCACCACGATCTTCGATCTCGCTAGAGTCGGGACTGACTATGGTATTTTGCGATTTTGTCTGAAGTGCTTTAAGAAGCCTGTCTTCAGCTGGAAAGGGAGCTACGTCGTGTCCAATGCTGGAGCAGAGAGAAAGGTTTCCTATGATTTCGGTATAGAGGGAAGTATTGCGGAAGATTGCTTCTTTGGATTGACAGCTTGGAAACTGGGCTATTCGTTTGACTTTATCGAAGGGGAAATGTGGGAGAAAAGCCCCTTTTCTGTGAGAGATTACATAAAGCAAAGAAAACGCTGGATACAAGGCATAACAATGACCTTTATAAGTAAGAATATCCCGCTCAAACAGAAGGGTGGAATTCTCTTTATAATACTCGGATGGATAACGATGCCCTTGACAGTCCCAAATACCGTGCTGGTGCCTCTGTACCCCCTCCCGATGCCGCGAGTAATTAGTTTTCTGTTTGGGTTTATGGGAGGAGTGATGATGTTTCTGTTTATCATTGGTGCTCTGAAATCATTCAACTTTCAGAGAATCGGTCTGATTAAGTTCATGGCTGTATGCTTCTCTCCTGTTCTTCTTCTGCCTTTCTTTGTACTAACTGAAACGTGTGCAGTTGTTCACGCATTTCTTACATTTAAAACAATTGAATTCCAAACTGTGAAGAAAGAGGACAGAATAAGCGATAAAGATAGCTGGTTAGGCAAAAGAAACTATGTTTTTGATGCTTAAATTTTATGGGAACATTATAACTTTAAGACAAAACTTTAAGGTGTTATAATGCTGCAATGGATGCATAATTGCATGAAAGAAGTATTAGAAAAGAAAGAAAAACACACGCCTTTCTATGCAAAAGTCTTAGCTTTTGTGATTTGAGAGACACCATTGATTCTAATGCTTGCATTTAAACTCATCCGACTCAAATATCGAAAATAAAATTACAGAAGTTCTTGTTTTTTTTTTTTTTTGTTTTTTTTTTACTTTTGAGGGCTGTTCAATAAGTAATGTCCTGAGCTCTATGACATACAAAACAGAAAGCCTATGACATTAAGCTTTACTTTCTCTCATGATTGTATCTTTAATGAATTGATTACAGTTTATATGACCAATTTTTACCACATACCAGGGTAGCTTTACTGTTAGAAGCTGGAAAACAAAGGCTATTCGATACACTGCATTATAAATGAATGGTAAAGAATCAGTAAACTAGAATGAAATTAAACGCTTCATGAACGTTACTGTTTAACTCGTTAGGAATCTCAAAGAAATATTTAATGAAATATGTGAAATTCAAATTTACAGCAACCAATGTTTGTTTTATAGACACATGAGCAGGAGGATTTCAATCAACAAAATTGATTTTAGGTCATAAAAAATGGGTACCGTCCTTTGCGACAAAGACTTGCAACAACCATTGTACTGTTTGCAAAAAATCAGCAAATATCACTGGTGATGATCTCTGTTCTACTGTATGCTACTTCAACTCAATGCTGCAAGTTTCTTGCAATTTATTTTTTTTAAGAATACGATCAACAATATGAACAAATTGTATTGTTTGTGACTTACATAAAAAGATAAAAACAATATTTTCAAAACTCCAATCACCATGGATTAAGAAATTATATACATATACCTGTTCAAGAGGTAAGTATCAACTACAAAATGAATTTCAAGAAGTTAGCCGTATCCGTCACGTAATTTTTTCTCTACCTCTGAGAGTCGATTTTTAAGCAAGAAATTAAGCAATCGATCTAAGAGTCTTAGGACTGGACTAGAGAGCTTTCGGTGATGACTTGACTAGAGAGCTTTCGGTGATGGTGTAGATAGGACAAGCAAGATGAACCTGGTGTTTTTATTTATCATTTCAAGGTAAGAATTATATAATGTTATATATTATTCTACTTTTTGAAACTTCGTTGGACTAATTGATTTTTTCTACACTTTATTTTTTCATTGCTGAGTATTTGGAAATGAATACCATAAGGAATGTAATTATTAGGATCCTGTATAAATCAGTAAAATTAGGCAATTAACTGACTTCCCTACTTTTGGGGGCTTTGATTTTAAAGTGCATACATTTTTCAAAAAGGTAACTTTTCTGGGATATCATGCAAGAACACTAGAATATTGGAAGCTGATGTTTCAACTGGTCCTTTGCACCAATATTATATAATGCATTCAATACTTTAATTGGCTTTCCCCCTAAATTTCCGTAAAGATCTTCGTTACACATAGGAGCTACATGGTTCTAGTTTCTATGTTTTCACACTTGATACTGATATGTGTAAATGTGACTTTTTAGGTTTCAGGATTTGTTTAAGAAGTATTTTATTCATAATATACAAAGAGTACAATATGAATATGGATTGAACAGCAGGCCAAGGGCCTATATTAGTTCTCTCCATTTGAGATCAAGGTACACATGGTATAATTAAATTACTGTACATATTTTAAGTTCAACAAAACATGTATTATGAATTAATATTAAGAGAATTATAAAGAATACATGGTTGAAGAAAAATTGAGGAGAAAAAATGCATAAAGAAAACAATAACATAGATTTAAAAGAAAAGAAAAAAGAGGATGGAAAAAACAAACAAACAAAAAATTAAGTAATAAGAATATGGAGGGAAGGCTCAGACTAAAATCTTTTAGTGTTTTTATAAAATTATGAACTTGGTCAAAGAATAACTTGTTTTCTCTAAGAGATAGGCAATCATAACCTGATACGGCAGATTTCGTTTCGTTTCAGTCCGTTTCGTTTCGTTTCGTTTCGTTTCGTTTCGCACTTTACAGGTACCCAGAATATCCCGCTCAAACAGAAGGGTGGAATTCTCTTTATAATACTCGGATGGATAACGATGCCCTTGACCGTCCCAAATACCGTGCTGGTGCCGCTGTACCCCCTCCCGATGCCGCGAGTGATTAGCTTTCTTTTTGGGTTTATGGGAGGAGTGATGATGTTTCTGTTTATCATTGGTGCTCTGAAATCATTCAACTTTCAAAGAATTGGTCTGATTAAGTTCATGGCTGTATGCTTCTCTCCTGTTCTTCTTCTGCCTTTCTTTGTACTAACTGAAACTTGTGCAGTTGTTTACGCATTTCTTACATTTAAAACAATTGAATTCCAAACTGTGAAGAAAGAGGACAGAATAAGCGATAAAGATAGCTGGTTAGGCAAAAGAAACTATGTTTTTGATGCTTAAATTTTATGGGAACATTATAACTCTAAGACAAAACTTTAAGGTGTTACAAATCTGCAACGGATGCGTAATTGCATGAAAGAAGTATTAGAAAAGAAAGAAAAGCACACGCCTTTCTACGCAAAAGTCTTAACTTTTGTGATTTGAGAGACACCATTGATTCTAATGCTTGCATTTAAACTCATCCGACTCAAATATCGAAAATAAAATTACAGAAGAATTTTTTTTTTTTTACTTATACGTGTCTCCACCTTGATCCAAGGATGAAGAAATGTTGTTGTCTGGGCCCTATTTATAATGATTGAAATAAATGAAGATAACAAACAGTAGTGAAGCTTAAAGTCTATTTAACAATACAAAATTGGACCAGAGCAAACATAGGCCTAAAAAATCAGAGGTCGGATCAGGTGCCATGCTGAAGTGAGCATCCTATGCCGACCAGTCACACCCGCCGCGTGCTCCTTGTCATGATAAGAAAAAATAACGAAAAACATCCGTCGGCAATTCAGTTTGTATATAATGGCCTAACAAAAAGTATGAAAAGCGTGAGTCAGCATTTGAATTAACGATAAATTGTATTTGCAGACAAGGTTATTGTATAGATTATAGACCTTACCAAATATTGACTTTAAACGAGACTGTTGATATTCTTGTTTTAGCAAATTGTCAATAATTTACCATGTTTTGAAAATTATTCATACTCTCTTGCGTATCGAATCATCTGAGATATTTACTCTGTATGCAGGTGATGAAGGTATATTGCTGCATAAGTAAGGGTAGTTGACAATAGAAAAGTTAAAGTCATCACGTTTATCATATAACTTGGTTGTTTAATTACCATTTTAAACATATATAATCCTTACAATAATCTTATTTTTCTTTAACTGCAGTAAAGAACTTCATTGTTGGAACTACATGGTTCTAAATGGACTTGTAATTAATATATGTAAATTACCCGAATGTTAGCATCTGGGAAATTATTGACAAAAATATAAGTTGCAAGAAAATCTGTTGGTACATGTAACTTAATTTTCTAAATTACTTCTCAAAGAGTGAAGCTTCCTTTCTGGTATTTTATTAGTTTAAACTGATGAGTGATCACTGTTCTATTGTATGCTACTTCAATTCAATGCTGCAAGTATCTTGCAATTTAAAAAAAAAATACGATCAACAATATGAACAAATTGTATTGTTTGTGACTTACATAAAAAGATTAAAAACAAATACTTTCAAAACTAGTCACCATGGATCAAGAAATTATATACATATACCTGTTCAAGAGGTAAGTATCAACTACAAAATGAATTTCGAGAAGTTGGCCGTATCCGTCACGTGATTTTTTCTCTACCTCTGAGAGTCGATTTTTGAGCAAGAAATTAAGCAATCGATCTAAGAGTCTCAGGACTGGACTAGAGAGCTTTCGGTGATGATGTAGATAGGACAAGCAAGATGAACCCGGTGTTTTTATTTATCATTGCAAGGTAAGCATTATATATGATGTTGTATATTATTCTAGTTTTTGAAACTTTGTTGGACTAATTGATTTCTCTACACTTTTTCATTATTTAGAAATGAATGCCATAAGGAATGGAACTATTAGGATCCTGTATAAATCAGTAAAATTAGGCAATTAAATGACTTCTTCCCTACTTTGGGGGGCTTTGATATTAAAGTGCATTCATTTAAAAAAAAAAAAAAAGGGAAATTTTCTAGGATATCATGGAAGAACACTAGAATATTGGAAGCTGATGATAACGTTTCAACTGGTCCTTTGCACCAATGTTATATAATTCGTACTATACTTTAATTGGCTTTTCCTCCCTTAATTTCAGTTAAGAACTTCGTTACACATAGTAGCTACATGGATCTAGTATCTATGTTTTCATACTTGATACTGATGTGTGTAAATGTGACTTTTTAGGCTTCAGGATTGTGCTGTTACAATATTTTTGTATGTAGAGTCAGTGTTTAAGAAGCATTCCTATTTCTATGATTATTGAAGTACTTTAAAGTTACCCGAATGTTCATTTTTAGCTCTACTGGTCAGAGACCAGAAGAGCTTATGCGATAGTAATGCGTCCGGCGTCCGTCCGTCTGTCTGTCTGTCTGTCCGTCTGTCTGTAAACAATTTTTCAAAATGCTACTCCTCCTACAGTTTTGGTCCAATTTCAATAAAACTTGGCACACAAGTAGAATACACTAAGATACATTATTCTGTGTATCGGTTTTTGATTTCGTTGAACGGTGTTGCTGTGGTTACTAAAAATAGAAATTTCTGTGAAATTCTTTCAAAATGCTACTCCTCTTACAGTTTTGGTCTGATTTCAGTATAACTTGGCACAAAAGTAGAATACACTAAGATACATAATTCTATGTATCGGTTTTTGATTTCGATGAACGGTGTTGCCGTGGTTACTAAAAATAGAAATTTCTGTGAAATTCTTTCAAAATGCTACTCCTACAGTTTTGGTCTGATTTCTGTATAACTTGGCACACAAGTAGAATACACTAAGATACATAATTCTTTTTATCAAATTTTAATTTTGATGAACGGTGTTGCCATGGTTACTAAAAATAGAAATTTCTGTGAAATTGTTTCAAAATGCTACTCCTCCTACAGTTTTGGCCTGATTTCAGTATAACTTGGCACAAAAGTAGATTACACTAAGAAACATAATTCTGATTATCGGTTTTTAATTTCGATGAACGGTGTAGCCGTGGTTACTAAAAAAAGAAATTTCTGTGAAATTCTTTCAAAATGCTACTTCTCCTACAGTTTTGGTCTGATTTCTGTATAACTTGGCACACAAGTAGATTACACTAAGATACATAAATCTGTTTATCGGTTTTTGATTTCGATGAACGGTGTTGCCGTGGTTACTAAAAATAGAAATGTCTGTAAAATTGTTTCAAAATGCTACTCCTCCTACAGTTTTGATCTGATTTCTGTATAACTTGACACACAAGTAGACTACACTAAGAACATAAAGGGACTTTATCAAAGATCATTATTCTATTTATTGATGTTGTAAAGTTTCAAATCCCAGCTGCTTAAGTACTGTTCTCTTCTTTTGCTATAAGTTCAAACCAGTAGAGCTTCAGTCTCGACAGAGACTTCTGGTTTGTTTATTATTCACAATAAAGAAAGGGTGCTGATGGAATGTCTTGAAGCCATTCTTAAGAAAAAAGTATTTTGATATATTAAAAAAAAACAACAAAGAAATAATGAATACAAGAATATATTAATAATTTTAATTTTTGTTTCAGTTTTGTGAAGGTATCTTTGGAGTGTAGACAACCACAGCAGTTCCTGTCCAGAGAACTTCCGGAGAGATCCCGAGATCTGTTACGTCACGTTAACCACGTGACCAGTGTCACCAATATTACGTCAACGCTTGATGTCGTTCTCAATCCGCGGAAATACGACAAAAGACTAAGGCCAGACTTTAAGGGTAAACAATTTAGTCTGATGATTCACTGACGATATATCATATCTTCTAGCTGTGTACTGCCAGTCTAGTGTAAATTCACCGAATTAATCAATTTTCTAATTAACGTTGGAATTTTGGAGGTAAAGTAAACCTGAAGTACAGCGGAGTCGCCAATTCCGGGTCGTCTCCAATTCCGGGTCACTCGCGTGTATTTTATGCCATATTGTTAAAATTTAAGCGCAAAAAACTTAATGAATATGCTGGTCATGTAGAACTGGTCTTTCTGTATGTAATTAATTACAAAATTTTGAATTTCAACTTTAAGAGAGCATCCGACAATCAAAATTCTGAAAAGCACGCATTAAATACTTGGATGCTTCTGCTGCGGTGACGGGCTACTTTCATTTTCATTCGCTGCAGAAAGGCTGATATAAAAGTTCTAGATAAATAATAAGAGCTAAAAATTATGGCAAATGCATTTAGTTTTAACTCAGAAATCAATCATAAGGATCGCTGCTCAAATAAAATTATAATGATTATTAAATCAAACTATAGTAGATTCTCCAATTGCGGGTCACGCAATCTCGTGGCATGAACAATTCAAAATTCTATGTACAAAACCAATCGACAACCATGTAATTACATTGGTTATAAAAAAGTATTCTGACTGGAAATATTTTTTGTAAAAATTAAAATCGAGTTAACCCTTCAAATGCATTTTTTTAATAAATGAATTTAATTGTATTATTTTTTATCCTAATACATTTTTTTTAATTCTGCATACTGCAATTTGTTTTGTTGTAATTGTTTTAAAAATGATTTAAACATATTTCTGTGGTTGTTTTACTTTTTTCCAAGCTGCATGAATTGTTTTATGTTTCAACATCATAAAAATCGTGTTCCATGAATATTACACGACC
Source organism: Saccostrea glomerata (assembly GCA_003671525.1). NCBI lineage: Eukaryota > Metazoa > Mollusca > Bivalvia > Ostreida > Ostreidae > Saccostrea > Saccostrea glomerata. The sequence goes on from PRKT01000009.1 coordinate 1,709,726, forward strand.
GTGAAGTCACCTAAACCTGAAATGGAGAAAATGATTAGTAACTGGGGAAGCTAGGCCTTGCTGAAATACCCCTGTAAATATTGTTCCTGTGTAACTTCTTTGAAAACGAAAAGGTGTTTGGATGACTCACTATTTGTTCTTTCAATACATTTATTGCATAAAATATAAATTTAACAGATTTGCAAAATATCAACGAAACACCCTGACGTGACCCGGAATTGGCGACTTCACTGTATACCATTCATAAAAATGATGATTACAGTTTTGTGTTTATTTTTAGAGAAACCAGTGGTTATCTATACAGACATACTTCTGAGATCAATGGGACCAATTTCCGAGAAAGACATGGTCAGCTTTTACTTTAAATTTTCTGAAAAAATACGTGTTTAGGATAAGATTAATATTAGCATATCTATGAATAAGTTTTTTTGAACTAGTTGATAAAAAAGAGATACCAACAGTCTCATTTAAAGTCATCATATCGATACAATGTTCATATCAGCAAATACAATCTGTCATTAAGTCGAATGCTGGCTATTCGATTACTACGCGAATATTTACACATTGATTTTAAGTTTGCCTGATCATGACAAGGAGGGCACGGCGATTGTTACGAATCGAAAGGTGTTGCTTACTCCCTCGTGGCACCTGATCCCACCTTTGATGATTTAGAGGTCTGTGTTTGCTCTGCTCCAATTTGTATTGTAACAATAGACTTTTTAGCTTGAATACTATTCAAAACACCATAACATGGAAGCTAAGGTTAAAGGGGTACAATGTATTTTACCTACGTCATATTTGACGTTAAATACCGTATAGGTGCAACGTCATAAGTGAAAAGTGCCTTAGAATGATAAAAAGATATAAAAAATAAAAACAATTTATTTTTTAGACGAAGGAGAGAATGAAAGAATGTAATCAAAGGCATCGAATTTATATTTTAAATGCATTAATACCCCGGTATCTTATAATGTGATAGTTAATTTGCAAGAAGGGAAGAAAATAAGGTCGTTACTACAAGTTTCTTTAAGAGATAAAAAATACGTATAACGGGCTTAATTCTTTTATTGTTTCGAGACATCAAATCGTTTTCTCCTGATAGGCACCGGATTCCTCCTCTTGAGTTTCCGCGTGTGCGTGTTACATGCTCTATTCACACATCAACCAACCTCTAAAAACATCAGAGGTGGTATCTTATACCAAAGAGGAGTGAGCAGCCTCACTCGACCAGTCAACGCTGTGCATTTCTTGTAATAAGCGGGAAAAATCCGGTTAATTGAGTGTTAAAAATGTATCTGCTTACAAGGCCATTATATAGACCATAGAAATTAAGAAATGTTGATTTTAAACAAGACCGTTGATATTTTAAGGCCCTGTCACACCAAGCTGCGTTCACAAGGAGTCATTACGGCGTTGTTAAATTTTTAAAATCGCCGTGGAATCGCAGGAAAATTGCACAAATTTCTATAAAATTTTCACAATATGAAGATGTCACGGCGTCCCTACGGCGACGGACGCGATTCTACGGCGATCTCAAGGCGTTCTACTGCGTTCCCTCGGAGATCTCTCGGCGATTGACTGCGCTTCCGCGGAGTTATCACGGCGCGTTAGGAGTTTTCACCTCGTGTTCACGGCGTTCTCACTGCGCTGGCTGCGTTCACAATACGTTCACAATGCGTTCTTTACTCATTGATATATATTCAAAAGGAATGTAAAACATTTTTGGTTAAAGATTGAAAGTACGCGATGAAAAGACGTCTAATCATGCAAAGACATATTCTTAATAATTAAAAAAGTTCTATATTTTAATAATTTAGTACTGAATTATTAATAGTTTTATAATAAAACTCATTTTTTTCAATTTCAATGGTTCAGTTGTGTTGTTAGATTTTCTTTAATTTTATTATGAATGTAAATAAACACACCGAAAAATTTTGTACAAAATTTTAGTGAAACAGAACAAGTTCTGGTGTAATTTTCTCTTCCATTTTTTTGATTAAATGCTCCTAGTGCAACAAATACGTTGGAATTATTGCTGATCAAATATGACCCCATTGCTCTTGTTTTGTGAGCTGACTGACAACGCTCTAACAACGCCGTGAAAGCGCATTGTGATCGCCAACGGACGCTGTAGAAACGCCATGGGAGCGCAATGATCACAGTGACAACTTCATGCTGTCGCCGTGTAATCGCAGTCGAAAAAATCACAAGACGATAAATCTCATTAGAAGCGCCGTAAAAACGCGATAGAACTGCAGTGACATCTCCAAGGACTCCGCGACATCTCCGTGAGGTCTCCGTGGAAGCGCGGTCTACTATCACTGCCGCGATCATGTGCGTCTTCACGGCGTTCATACGGAGCTCCCACTATGTTGTTGGAGATCTCACCGCGCTGCCACGGCGATCATACTACGTTTCTACTGCGTTCTTATCAGACCGCGATCACACGGCGCGTACTTTGTGCATGCCCAAAGTGATCGCCTCCCCTGGCGTTCTAGGAGACCATACGCGACCCTTCGGCGTTCAATGGAGATCTCTCCGCGTTGTGACGGCGCTGTAGGAGACTCTACTGCGATCACCTCGGCCTTTTGCATTTTTTTTAGGACGCCGTGCAGTGATCGCCGTGAGGACGCAGCCCCGGGGTTTTAATTTATTTTTCAATTGCTTGCTTCGTTTTAGAAATTGTTTTTACGTAAAGCATGCCCCTGCGTATTGAAACAACTAAGAGACAAAAACTCCCTATACAGGCGATATATTGGTACTTCAAGATAGACCAGTTAAAGTCCTCACGATTGTTATAAATTTGGTTTTTAGGTTACCATTGACGCATTTTCTAGTAAAATATCAAAATATGAAAGAAATGTTTCAGCTAGACTCCGTGGTATCTTTTATTTAAAGTGCAATGGGATAAATCGATTCAACGTAGTAATGAAATGAAAATTATTAATTCAAGTATATAAAACACCGTCGATATGTTGAATTGAAGGTCGCAGCAAAAAAATTTCTTTCATGTAAAAATTTGGCGTACATTCTGCTTCATATGAAAACAAAAATGAGTCTGTTATTAACCGGGAACAACTTTTACCCATGGGTATTCTGACAAATTGTTGAAGGACTTGATCTCCAAAAGTACAAAGATAATGAATTGCAGATACAAACTAAATTAAATTAAAGATGTTGATAACATTTCTTTGGTTTTTAAAGTTACAATAACTTGTTACATTTGGTTTCATTTAAAAATGAATAAATTATAAAGCGAACTAAATTTACTTATAAAATGTAACAGTGTATTTCCACTTCGATACATTTTTTAAATGCAAAAATAAATCTATATTTCCTTGTTTTACATTTCGTTGTAATCTATCTCATCCGCAACTCCTCTTATGAATCTTTTTATGAGAAACTTTTGACACTGTGTAGTATAGCTTTGTCTATAAGCACGATATTTACATTATACTTTTGATGTATTTTTAATTCAAAACTTAAAAAACAAAAACAAAATCACATGAGTAATCAATTGAGTTTATTAAAATCTAAAGTTATACTCAATATGAGTGAAAGTGAGATCGGGGACAGAAAGTTTTCAGGGAACTATGATAATTTAGCGAAACGACACTATATATCATATAAACGTTTTAATTTTCGACAAATTAAATGAAAGTGAATTTCTGTAGAAACATGTAAAGTATAGAGTATAGAAATCTGATTGTAGTTTTTACTAATATCATATCAACACATATAGTTTACATGTAACTTTATCAGTTTGAATTAAAGTAATTGTTTTAATTATTTTTTATATTACCTCCTCAGATTGAAACAAATTTAAAAAGAATCTTAATCATAAATGCACGTTTTGGTTATCTCGTCTACGGATATACAAAGTAATAACCTGACTGGTTTTCCTCTATGTTTCTCCTCTCCGTTTCATTACAAATCCCTATAACCAAAAGAAACACCATCATTCATTTTGATTAAACCGAATTTGTTCATCTGTAAACAGTTCATTACAAACTTTTTGCTTCTGAGTGACCACTGCAATATACATTGTTCCGTGGACGTCTTTTATTATCCCCCGAACCCCTTCCCCACTTACTGCCGAGTGTTAAATGGGATTTAGACAACATTTGCTTATTGGTTTTTTTCTTCATTTATATTCCTGACCAACACATTCTTATATTTGTTAATAGAAAAACCTTCCGCTTGATGAATGAATGACCGATTCTTTTTATGAATAGGGATATGAACATTTGAATAAAACAATCCATCAAATAACTGTTTATGCTTTAGGATTTCTATTTTGCAAAACGGATGCAATAAAATAGAACAGAGGAAGTAAATTTATGAATTCATCAAATATATTTGCATGCTATTAATAAAAGAAAGCTACAGCAGTAAAATCTTGCTATTGTACAATGAATACAAAAACCGTAAATAATGGTAATTATCATAAATTTAATTTCTACAGTATGCATTTTAATGTTTCAATTCATCTTAGAATATTTTCAGAAAACGTTTTCTTTATTTTGTTTGAGCAGGTCTATTCCATCGAGATATACTTCCGTCAGAGATGGATGGATACAAGACTGGCCACCAATATGTCAATAGAGAACATCTCACTGAATATCAAAGTACTGGATAAACTCTGGCATCCCGACACAGTCTTCTACAATGGCAGACAGTCTTATCTTCATTTCGTCCCAACCCCAAACAGATTTATACGAATAAGTCCTAATGGTTCTATGTACCTATCACAAAGGTTTATTGATATTTTTGAATAATGGGATAATAAACGTCATAAAACTTCAATTAAGGACACGATTTTCTCAGTTTCTACCTAGATAATGTATAGATACACTTTGTACATTTTTTTCACAGACTGACTGTTAGAGCAGTTTGTCAAATGGAGCTTCAGAATTACCCTCTAGACTCCCAGATCTGTGACCTCAAGATCGGCAGCTGTACGTGCTCTTTTGTCGACATTGGAAAAAAAAAAGACTATTACTTGTAAACACATACACTTGTTTTGATACCTCTTTCAGTCGCCTACACAACAGAAGAGGTTATGTACGTTTGGCGTTACGGTCCATTGAACTCTGTCCAGCTGTCCAATGATATGACCATGTCTCAATTTGACCTCATCAATTACTCTGCCACTCACACTAACGTTTCCAGAAAAGGAGGTATTAAAAGAATTAATGCACTGTTTCCATGCATTTTTCATTATTATTTTTTTTCTCATATTTATGTTTGCTTATTTGTATGGATTTGGCATTCTTTCATAAATGATTTAAACCTTAATAAAAAAAAAAGTATCACTTCTATCCAATTTAACTTTTTTCTATTTTATTTCTGCCATAACTTTCCTACTTCATACATGTTTTAAAATTAAATTTACTTTCTCTCGTTGCTCTACATGCTATTGTAAATTGGTCTATTTTTTCTGGCTTTGAAACTTATGCTGATTCTGCAATCTCTACTAAATTGATCATTTTATCTATGTGACAGCTATCCATTCCTGTCTGACGGTCCGCTTTGGTCTCAGGAGACACACGGGGTATTTTCTGATACACGTGGTTATTCCGTGCTCATTACTAGTGGTTCTGTCTTGGGTCTCCTTTTGGATCAATAGGGAGGCCACAGCAGACAGAATTGCTCTTGGTAAATAACAATTATACTTCAGGATTCTTAGAGCATCGCTGGAAAACAGGCTTTAGCACAGTTTAAAGTCCAACAAGTTAAACATATCCAAGCTTTGATAGTAGTCGCATGATGAAAATACTTAAAATAAAGAAGAGGTTAATTGTGTCATTTCTCCGTTGTCAAGAAAATAAATAGATTCTTCTTATGTAACAAGTGCCTAATTTATTATTTGTAAAATTTATTATTTTATATACCTGTACAGGTACAACCACAGTTTTAACTATGACCTTCCTTGCCCTTGATACCCGAGATGAACTCCCTCGAGTTTCCTATGCCACTGCACTTGACCTCTACGTCTCCATGTGTTTTATCTTCGTCCTCTCGACGCTCGTCCAGTTTGCCATTGTTCACCTTTTCACCAAGAGAGGTCATAGTGATACGCATCCCCATCCCAAAATAGACAGCTCGGACGAGGAACATGCACCTGTATGTATTTCTTACCCTACAGCAGTTACTTGATTATTTCTTATCCACAAATAGGCACGATTTAGCAAAAAATGTATCTAAGGTAGAAATATATAATGTTTTGTTTCTGTCACGCGAGTAAAGTCACAATTAATTCAGATTGCTGCTTATAGTTTATGAAGAAGGTAGAGTCAGATATTGTATTTTGCAGACTCACAGAAATTTTCGGCTTAGGACTACCAAAAGGATAGCGTGTAGTGAACCGAGTATTCAGAAGAACCGGGTATTCGTGTCCAGAGTAGAGAGTCAGATGAAAGTCTGGTTCTCCAGCTTAAAGTTCAGAGGTCATCGTGTCCGAGGTCAAGGTCGAGATGTCCAGGCTAACAGTGTGAGCCAAATTGACAAGGTGTGTCGATTTGTTTTTCCAATTACATTTGTTATATTAAATATAGGATACTGGTCATTTTACTTGACTAGAAATGAATTTAAAAGCATGTGAAATACTTGGCTTTTCATGTAAATCTGCACAAATATGTGATCTGAGGTTAATATTTACCTTGACTGATACTGATAAATAGTATTAGAATAATACAAATAAAAGAAATATGATTTCATTTTTTATTTAATATATCTATAGATTTAGACCGTTTAACAATTGAAAATAAAACTATATGCGTATACATATGTAACAATATATATGCAAGTTATATGCAAGATAATAATATAACTGTCTACAAAATTCTACGTAGAACGCACATTTATATACAAGTTATTTGATAACGAACTTTTTATGAAAAATATACATACAAGAATATTTGTTCTGATACCATGCATTTGGATTTACACGTCTTTTTTGACATGTGCATGACACTTGCTCAAATGGAAGCATGTAAATCACCTAAAAAGGTTTTGATAATGTAAATGTAATACCTCTGACGCAAACAAGAGATCTGACAAGTAAATATGAGGTGTAACATCGTCAGCCTGAAATGTGGAATTATGGATGACAATACTTAAACAATAACACTCTTCTCTGTCCCTGCTTCATTGTGTCGTTGTTACTAGATATGGATCGAATTCTGTAATAAAAAAGTATAAATAAACATAATATGTGAGAAATGTCAAAATTGTGTTTGTATTTTCTTTTATATATCTATAACTATCTATAATAGATATTTATAATTGGTTTAAATGCACAAATTAAAAAAAGACTTTCTCAAGATAACCATTTGTTACTTTATTCATTTTAATTAAGGAACAAATTTAATTGCACTTTTTTTTAAGCATGCAGAAATGTCATTGCACCAACATTAGAATTCACGACTGTGCAAGATATGATAAAAAAAATTAATGACGGTATGCAAATATGATAAAAAGATTTTTTTTTTAGAAAACCGTCATTTTTCTACAACCATAATTGTTTGAATAATGTTGAAAAACGTAGATTCGGAAAATTAGCGAAAACTCGTGACGATCGTGTAAGATTTAAAGGAGAGTATTCATTACAATATTTTATTACGTGTACCAAAATATATTTGTTTTATTTGTAATGCCAATTTTATAAATTTGAATTGTCTAAAACGTGATGAAAACTGAAAATAATGTGTTAAATAAATTAATAAATTCAAAATTTGTTTTGAAGCAAGTGGTTCCAGGCAGATCTTTTTATAAACTGATATCAAGCCCACTGAAATGATATATCATAAAAACTGAAAAATTCAGAAGGATCAAGAACAAGAGATTAATAAAATAAAATATACTGAAAATGCAAAATGACCACCAACTGGGATAAAATTCCAACAAAAAGGTGAAAGAAACTAAAAAAATTTCAAGAAAAATACCCAAGGTACCAAGCTTTGGGAAAAGGCAATGGGTAAATGACCACACATAGCTAAATTGTACCTATACTAATAAAATTCCGCCATTAAATGGTCATCAACCTGAGAGTCGACCTCCTCTATAATAGTACACATCCTGTGTTTGGTTGACTATGTCAAAGTGAATAATGAAATATATATTACATTTATACAGTCTGAATTCCTAAACCTTCTTCTGAACTGAGGTATTTAAATACATTTGTAAATTTATAAATGTTTTAAGTAGTTATGGATTATAATAACAAGAACTCACCCCATCTCCGTATTCTCCCTCGCCTTCAAGGGTTGCTGCCACTACCGCGTCGTGAACAGAAAGGTATATCTGGGAATCGTATTTCTCGGTAAATCCCGTGGCTTCCAGCACGCGCCACACCTCATCTTAATAAAGAAAAGAAAACTTTGAAGATAAAAAAAGTATTTTTTGAATTCAACGAAACTAATATAAAAGTTTAGGTACATACCTCTTACAGCTGCAAGAAAAACTATTGTACCCACTGTTTTATACTCCTCAATGACCTAAAAATCAATAGAAGATGGATAATTATGAAATCAATGACTTTTCTAAATATAATAATAAATGTTCAGGAATAACATTGATTTTCTCTGGGAGAGACTAAAACAAACCTGTTTTAGAACTTTGCTGCCCACGGAATCAATGAAGCACATACTGGAACAGTCAATGATAACGTGGTGCACGTATCCAAGGTTTCCGTGTCCGGCTTTAATACTTCCTGTTCGTGACCTTACACTACTTCCGTTACTTTGAAGGTCAGATGTGCTATTGTTATGACTCAGCTCATTAGATGAGCCGTTGCTTATTGTCATGGATACACTTGGATGATCACCAAGGCTTTGAGTTGGGGTTAAAGGTGGGTTGGGGTCAACATGGCTGTATGAACCACAAACTAAGGTCATTTGACTCTGTAAAGAGACGACCATTGTGTACTTATCATTATGGTGTCAACTGGAATTGGTTGATGCCAGATCAATGTAATGAGCATGGTTATTGTAACCTCTACCTACCACTCTGCGGAACTCCAGTATAGAGCCTAATCGTTTGATCTGCTTTCTAGCTCTCTCCGGTTTCAGACCTACGATCTGGAAAACCTGTTTCACGAACATATCACCATTTGCATAGTACAGAGGTGAGTTAAAGCCAATCACCTTTATTCCATACTGAGACTGTGTCTGTAAAATAATTCAGATACATGTACATGTGTATTCAAGGTAATTGTTAATTAATGGCAGACACTGCAATTTACAGTTATCCCTTTACCTTTATGTATTTCTTCTCATCTGCAAACATTTCAACATCGGGAATCTTCTGCAGAGAAACTGCTTTGGCACTAAGATATTAAAGCAAAATGATAACGTTGATTTTTATGTACTAGAATAACTAATGTGTAGATAGAACAATACAAAATTTGCTGAAGGCTTACCATTGGGTTCTGACAACAACGGTCAGAAAAGAAAAGATAAGTCCAACCCATAGTCCGAGGTCAACGTATAAAATAACAACTGCTAGGAATGTAACCACCCATATCACCTGTAATTAAAAGTTTATGAATTTATAGTTGAAACTTGTGTAACTGTGTTGAATGATATTTAGTTACAAGATTAAAATGTTTTTAACTATTGTAAAATGATTCCTAACATACAGACTTGATTTATTTCCTAGAAAATAAAAATAAAAGCATGCAAAACTGGAGGAGAACTTTAATTATATAATAACTTGTATACATCAACATCTGAAACCACTGAGTATTTCTAAAACATCAGTGTAAATTTATTACACCAAACTGATTCATATCATTTGTAATTTGAAACATGCAACAGGTGTAAGTGATTGTTATATTAAATATCAAGATCACTCTTTCTGTTTGTTCTTGTGACTGTATACCGTCTACAGCTTATCAAAACCTGACAAAAACGCTGCATGCATACACAGCAATAAATAAGGTCATTTAATGCAGGCAGTAAGTTGCTAAAATACGTAGTCTTTGGCTATATTGCACATCAATACTTACACAATCATATTTGGAAACTTTCCATAGCTGCTTCAACTCGAAAATCTGAAGAAACATGCTTCTTAATGCCACCATGATGATCGAAGAAAGAACGCACTAAAACAATTCAAAGTTCATAAACAGTATGTCAAAATAATATTAATACTTCATAAACATGAACCTTGGTTTAATCTGCAATACTTACATTAGGGAGAGATTCAAATAAAGGACCAATTAAAAGGATCACAACCAGTACCAAAGAGGCTGAGAACACACTTGTGAGCTGAAGAAAAGGTTACTAGTATGTAAGAATGTTCACTAAAAAGATGTTCATTACAACAGTATGTATACGTACAAAAACCAAAGAATAAGTAGATAGAGTATTGTTTCTACCATACCTGGGTCCTTCCACCGGCGGAGTCTTGTACAGATGACCTAGATACAGAGGCTGCAAATGGATAACAAGAAAAGAAAGAACCAAAAATATTTCCGGCACCATAAGCGATCAGTTCCTGGTTGGAGTCCATTGGATAGTTGTGTTTCTTAGCCATCAAGGCAGCTAGAGACACTGACTGAGCAAAGGCAACAATAGCAATGATGATAGCGTCACTGATATATTCAAAGGCATTTTTCAAATTAGGAACTTTTGGTTCTGGTAACCTAAAATAGTCAAATGTTTTGAAAAATGTATTATTTTAAAAAGTTTTTTTTTAAAGATTTTCAATACGAATATTATATAGTGCAAGGAACATGAGTTCTACACTCACCCTGCCGGAATTTTTCCAACAATTTTAACATTGTATTCTGTGTGGAAGTTAAAGAAATACGACAAGAGAGTACCAGCTACAACCTGCAGATAAAAATACTGCATACTAGAAGGCAAATCACAAAAGACGATGAAAAGCCCCTTCCCGCCCTGAGTTTTCACCTGAGCTGTTAGTTTGCCATCAAAGTTCACGACAATCAAAATATTTAAATTGAAACATATGTACATATTACATGTAACGGTGTTTTTTTATTTTGAGTTTTGAGAGTATAAGCGAATCAAAGGCTATAATGTTCATTGATAAAGCAATGTAAATAATTGTCGAATATAATAAAAAGAACTTATTTAAAAACTTATTTAAAAAATGAAACTCACCACAAACAGTTCAATTGGAACGGGAATCTTAAGCTTGTGCTTAAATCTGTGATTAATTTGAACCTTGACGATGTACAATATAACCATACATATAGCGGAAATGATGACTGTCACGTAGTTGGTCTTAGCTATGTTTTCAAAGATTGCTTTGTATGTCTGAAAAAAGGAGAAAACAACAAAATGCTGAATGCCTTCCTTAGGAATTATTTGAATAAACTGTGTTTGAAAAAAAACAACAATAAGTCTGAAGTTGACTTACGTAAATGATTTGGAACAGATTGGGGAATCTGGGAATTTTCAATCCAAACACGTACTTGACCTGGCTAGTAAAAACATGAACTGCAGCCCCTGTGGTGAACCCACTCACTAGAGGGTCGGACATGTAGGTGGTCACGAGTCCAAGTCTACAGACCCCAAATAAAACCTGACAACAAAAAATACCACTACATCGTATATGTACGTCAATTCAACGTTCGTGATCACAAACTAAGTATGTTCAGAAAAATACCTGAACAACCCCGACAAGGAAGCACATAGACGAGGCGAGAGCTAGTTTCTGCATGATAAAGTCGTCCTGGCCGGAAGAGCCGATGGTGGGGACAAGGGGGGTCAGGCTGATGGAGTTGTTCCCCTCCGTGTCATTGAGGTATGTGTTGTTGGGATTAAAACTGGTCGGCGTAACAGACTTTGAGTTCAGTGGTGAAATATTTGATACCACTGAACCAGTCATCAAACTGACCACTGCTACCGTTCCTAAAAAATAGTTAGACATGAGTTTTATACTTTGTTTTTGAAAAGGTTCTGTTGTCTTTTATTTGAGCAAAGTGGTTCTGCTTCTGTTACATACCCATTGATATATGTCGAGATGTGCCAAAGAAAAAGTAAATCAGAACGGGAAAGAACGCCATATACAGTCCTACAACAGGAGGCATATCTGCCAACATAGCGTAGGCCATTCCTACAGGGAAATAGAACTGTAGTATTGATATATCTTGGTCAGACAATACATATCGAAAAAAATATATAAAGTTTACACTCAACTCAAGATAACATAATAAAAAATAACCTTGCGGAAGTTGCATAATTCCAACTGTGAATCCAGCAATGACGTCATTGGGCAAGTCTGTTTTTATTTTGTACTTTCTGTAAATTCTCAAAAAAGGCAGAACTTTTTCTACACATTTCTTTTTGTTCGAACAACCAATAAATTTATTGGCCGACTTTTTACACTTTTCAGCAAAGGTCAGTTCCGGTTCTTCCCTGCGGTACTCCTTCCGGAAGGCTGAGGTGTGATAGAGATCTTCCTTTTTGTCCGTGGAGTAATCTTTTCCCGAATTTGTCAATTGGTCAGGGGGAATATCCCCTAAATTCATTTTAAAAGTGCTCATTTTGCTTGTTTTTCCAAAAGCCACTCACTCCAATGAAGACCAGAATGCGATCGATCTGCAAAAATAGATAGTAATGCATTAAAAAGAAATTTAATTATGTTCAATACAAGTATTTAGTCTCGTATTGAGAGTCTCACCTGTTGAGACTGATTCGATGGATCAACTGTTTCCTCGCAGTCTGAACTCTTTTGGTAGTCAAAAGGAGAATATATTTTAGAATTATTTTAATGAATGTTTTGATTTTTGCTTTATATATCCTGAATGATTTTGACAGGAGTTCACATATGACGAAGACGCGGAGTTTGATTTCAAAACAAAATGACCACATGATGATTTTTAAGTTGTGTTTTCTCGACTCATGAATGGTTTGTTTACAAATATTACCTGTGTTTACACCAGAAGAACTTGCGTATTATGTAATTTTTCACGAATGCTTCAAAAGCAAATTGTTACTGGACACCTTTATTTTGTCAACTGATAGCGAATACCCAGAGGGTATCAAGTAATTGTAATAATAAACAAACTCTGTATTTACTATTAGCTGAATTCCATATTTAATATACATTCTGAACCATTATATTTTTCTGCCCGAAAATTGAAGGAGAGTTTTTACTTTTTTTTTGTATGTTTATAATTCTGATCGAAAATTTAATTTTTGTTTAAAACTTTATTGTCTTTTTTCAATTATCTATATTCTATCAAATTTGTTTGTATACAGTTTAAAGTATGCGATTAAAAAATGATATGAGTTTTTTTACAAAAGAAGTGTCAAAGTAGTTGTTGAAGTCCGGTTTGAGATTCAACATAAATTTTTTGTGTTAGTTTAACGTTTTCCATTTGTGAAGCCGCGGGAGATTAATGGATTTATGATTTTGCTGTTATTAAGTATAAGGAAGGGTTTGGTTTTTTTTGCATAAGTATCTTCAAAACATTACATATATTGTAAGGGAAACTTCCTTCCAATGAGTTTTTTTTAAATTTGAATAATATGTTAACTTAAGGAATTTACACATTATGCATGCAGAACATCTATTCAATTTCACCTTGTAATTTTATTTCGCATTTTATTTATTATGATAATCAAATAAGTTTGTATTCGTCTCTTTTTCCCTCATAAGACAAATTTAAAGATCAAGGCTGTTGATTTTTAATAACTTAATTAATTCTTAACCTAGTCAAAATAATTTTTGTAATATTGCTTAAATTCATTATTCTTCTTTACCATTGTTGAACATTCTTATGTATAAGGTTTTTTCCCGCCATGGTTTGACATAAATGATAATTTATAGATGAAATATGGATATAGCGAACAGAAATCAAGCTGAAAAGTCCATTGAAAGAATACGAATTGGGAGCAGTGCAAACGAATGTCTACAATAGCATTAAAGGTGGGAAAGATGCCGAGGAAGGTGAAGCTCCCTTTTGACCCCTTAACACTCATCGTGAGTTACTTGTCATGACCGTGGAAACAGAAGACCGTAGACAATTCAGCGTGTAAGAATGGCTTTACAATTAGTGTGAAAGACATCAGTCAGCATTTGACTCAATGATAGATTGCATTTTCTGATAAGTAATTGTATCGACAAAAGAGTGTGCGAAATATAAACATTTGATTTTTTTGTTTCATCAACTTGATTGTCAATAGTTTGCCTCGATTATTCTTACGCAGAATATGCTTTTACGTATCGAATTAACTGGGAGATACATATACTCCGTATGCAGGTAAATAAGTTATATTTCTACTGACGATAGAATAATTAGCGGGTAAAGTCTAAAGTCATGATATTTGTCAGAAAGGTTTTTATTAGGTTACCACTAACTTCTATTTCTAGTAAAAATCCAAATATAAAATAAATGTTTATCTTTTACTTGTTTTGTTTTATCCTGGACTGCTGAAAGTTAAATCCTATATAAAATTGCCGCCCTTCCTAGGACTATGTATACTGTCTTTTTGCACAGGTTTGATGCACTAAATGCACTTAAATGATTTCAACCTTGTTTTCTAGTACTTGGACAATTTCCTTTAGAAAAGTAAAGGAAAAAATATTAATAACAAGCTGACAAATCTCTATGTAAAAAAATGTTTGATTTTTTATTTTTGTGTTTTTTACAGATATATATAAGTGATTAATATAGTACATTTTGTTAAAAAAATTACCTTGAAGAAGTAGTGTTGTGTCTTTGGTCACTGACGACGCAGTCTAATAAACCAGGGATATCATACATTTTGTTACAATTATAATCGCTTGTGACGTCAATGACTTGCACTGAGATACAAATAAGACTGTAAAACAATTTATCACATTTTCCAGATCATTTCTTTTTTTTTTCGAAAGTGATAGATGCACACACAGCTAAATGTCATCCTTTTCTAACAATGATCCTCAAAATTCAATCAATTATTCAGGAAAAGGGCACTTTTAAGATAGGATCAAAGAGATTTTTGCAGGAGAAAATGTGAACACAATAACTCCGAATGTTACCATATTTGTACAATCAATCGGTCAGGTATATTGATTTGAGGAAACTGGCACAGTGACACGTTTATCAAAATGACTGGATACCAAACAATATTTCATCTCCAAAATCTTGAGGTTATAATACACATGACTACTGAGACTGTTCAAAATAAGTGACACTTACTTTTTTCGTTTGTGTTTATAGATGTAAGACCACGTAACACCTGTTTCCATTCTGACTAGTTAGAACACGGCATGTGAGGTTTTAGCAACATTTCTCTCTACACAACACCAAATACTAGTCTTATCGACTGACAGTCCAGTTACTAGCATTTCTCTCGAAAAAAAACCAGTATTTTTAAAAGAGAGAATAAAATCCATATTTTACAAGCTGTTGAACTTGCAACATTTAGAAGCCGACACTGCCTATCCCCAACAGTGTATTGCACTGTATATTATAAACTTTGATGAAACAATTTATGTTTCAAATCTGTCTGTTAGATTGATTACAAGGATTTTCAATTTTCACAAAATATCAATCAAATGAATTCAATCTTTGCATAAGAATAAGCGATAAATATCTAGGAAATAGCTAATGCATTTAAATCGCGAGATGGTAGAAGGTGAAACATATGATTATTATAAATGTTACTGCATGCAAAAAGTAGAAAAACTGAATAATTTTAAGTAGCTATGACTAAATTTCAGTAAACCGGAAAAATGTAACGCCATCGGTGGTATTTGATATCAATGGAGCGCGTTATTTTCTGAATCAATGCGGACAACAGTTGTAATACCAACAGGTGCTCGATCGATCATTTACTGATACCCTCATATATGTCACATCCTTTTACAATTGAAATAAGTTCCCCAGCCTTTCTTAAAAACTGGAAAATGTACAGTTTTTTTCTAACATGGTATTAAACAAACAATACTATAATTAGAATCTATTAGAATACCTAGAAGAAACTTGTAATTCTTGTTAAATAAATCCCTTCAGGTGTAATACCAATGCTCGAAACAAGTATTAAAATCTTAATTTGACATCTCATTCTGCGCAAAAGGCAAATCAGCAAAAGTTCAACACATTTTCCCTTTAAAAAATAGTTTTAGATATATCATCTTACCTTAATATGTTAAAAATTCAATAAAATTTCCACTTCAATGAATTAAGATTTTTAAATTTTATGAAACGGAAAGATAACAGTAGATGCGCAGCATTATTTCCAAATATAAAGTTTGTGAACTTAATAGTACCCCTTTGCTTTTTAGGATGTCCAGTTTATTTGATTCAGAATGGGATCTGCCATTTTTTTGCATAATTTCTCACTTATATGCCATTGCATCGTAAGGAGAAAAATGCAGATACAAATGGTTCTGTCATCCTATAGGACAGAAAGTAATAGTAAGTGTTTTATATTCCGATAAAAAAATGATTAATGTTTAGGAAGAAGTGTAAATTGGTTCACAATCAATAATAGTATTCAACACGCGTGTGAATGCCCGTGGGTTAAGTGTTAAATAGACTATTGTACACGCTAAAAGATATATTTTATTACCTGCACAATTTGTTTTGTTCTTAATAAATTAAGAATATGTCAAGTCCGATTGTCAATGCGTATGCAAGAAATGCAGCCATTATCATAAAATATTAGCAGAAAAAAATTGAGAATTTCAAGGGTTTTTTTATTGTTTGAAATTCTGTGTCAGCAGATGTATGGTTTCATTTTGCGTCTGAAGAAATGAGCAATATATCATATAAACAATAATTTATGTTAACATTTAGAAGAGAGAAGTAATTTGTTAGTGGCGCTAAGACATGATGGGCTGCTCGGCTGTCCATTACTAAGGGTGTTGACCAACAAATGGATGAAATCTGTCGACCTCAACACACTAGATTACCAGCTAAAGCAGAAACCAATAAATTAAACCACACATGTATATACTGCAAGATTGATAAAGGAATTAATGACCCCCTGTCCTAGATGTAACAGCTGACCTTGGAATAATTACGTACAGAGAATATAATTCCTTTATAGATTTATTTTTGAATTATACAAACAAATAAAAATCATAATTTCTGTTAACTTAAAATTTGACACAGCTTTATATGCATATCAGTAAATTTTAATGCATAATGCGGATCCATATTTTTGGGGTGAGGGGACACATCTACTCTAACAAATGTCAGACAAGTCAGAAAGTGTTTTGACAAGCTCCCTACCCTGAAAAAAGAATATCTTTCCAAAGCCAAAAAAACCCTATTTCGTGCATAGGGTTGGTTGTAGGTCATGGAAAAGAAGTCACTTTTCTAGGTGAAATATGAAAACAAACAATAATCGAGAGTCCATTGAAACAATACAAATCGTGCACAGAGTAAACACAGACCTCTGAAAATATCAGATGTGGGATCAGGTGCCATGGAGGTGTAAGCATCCTCTGTTGACCGGTCACATCTGGGAAAAACGTCAGTCGGCATTTGACTTTGCTCTACATTGTTTTTGCTGACATTGACATGTTATTGACTTGTTTGTTAATGGTTTGCACCGTTTAAGAAATTGGCCAAAATATATTCTAACTACCGAATAAACTGGAAGACATAAACTCCATATTGAGTTGATAAGAGTACTAGTTTATTGCTTCATAAGTAAGGGAAGTTGACGATAGAAAAGTAACAGTCATCACGATTATCATGATATTCTATTTTTAGGTTAAAAATAACGTCTTTTCTAGTAAAATATCCAAACATGAAACAGGTCAACTTTTTATCAGATGTTTATGACCCTCCGTTCCATTATAATAGGGGTTCGTGTTTCAAGGTTATCTTTTCCTTACAATAAAATTTCCTTCAAAATTTAATTTATCTGAAAATTGCAGAGTGTCGAGACCTACACAACTCCCGACCCCTTCAAATGATATCTATACTGAAAAAAGGGATCTCCATCCGACTCTTCTGTTTTACAGTAAAAATGGGAGCTGGGCTTATACATCTTTAAATTGTTATAATTGTGGAAGAGAAAAGATTTAATTGGTTTGAAATGTAAATGTAAAGGATGAATATTTTTACGCTGAATATTAAAGTCATAGCTCCACGCAATCAAAAATTATTTTGTTGAATTATTTTGCGGACAAACAGACAGGCGAACAGACAGTGTAAAATGCTTATTTTCGAGTCCATGATAACGGGGGGAAACAGAGAGAAAGCCCTCAGCACTTACCGAAACCATCAACCAAAAGAGAAAAAATTGATCAGAATAAATTTTACACTTAGAAGTAGTAACATTTTATCACGTTATACAGTTTAACATAAGAATTCACCACATTTAGGCAATATACGATAATAGTTTTAAAAAACATCAGTGTTGCCGACGGACAACAGACAAATTAATTACAAAACCGAGAACAAAAACTAAGTGGACGTGAAACAAATCTGATATCGCGTTTACTGCGTGAAACAGTCTTCTAGTAAATTCAAAGTAAAAATTCTGTTTTATTATAATTCCTTAATAATAATTATACTAATTCAATAAATAAAGAACGAGAGAAATTTAAATATTAATCTTGTTGCAAAGCAATTTGTTTTCCTTGCTTTTTCCTCTTTACATAATATAATACTCAGTATTCGATATTTCAACATAAGATTACTTACAAATAGATAATCAGATGCAGAATGAAATGTTACACAAATGATGAGACGTGTGTGGTTTTCTACTTACCGTGAACCTTCTCGTGCCCCAGAGAAAAGTGAAGGACCACGACCTAATGTATCCGGCCTGCATTCTCATGACGTGGAACCCGCGTCACCACTGGAACTTAATTAACAACAGGTAAACATGCATTTTCTCATGTAGGCTCTTAAAATAAACCAGAAAAACTGACTTTGTAATTAACAGACTTGGGTAATAAAAACTTTTGCGAGAGAAAAGAAAAACAAAACATAAGGAATTCTAAGTAAAAATTTAATTTCCATTGGTAAATTTACATTTATTTTATTTTCAATTTTAGATACTGAATTATTACATTTCACATACAAAACTTCTCTCCAATGAAATGTGTGGAGATAACGAACAGTAATCGAGCTTAAGATTCCATTAAAACTTATAAATATGGGAGCAGAGCAAACACAGACCTCAAAAACATCGGAGGTGGGATCAGGTGCCATGAAGGAGTGAGCATACCCTGTCGACCGGTCACACCCGCCGTGTGTCATGATCGGGAAAAAAGGGGAAATTCAGTGTGTAAATAATAATGGTCTGACAATCAGTATGAAAAAAAAAATCAGTCATCATATGACTTAATGATAAATTGTATTTCCTGACAATGTCATTGTATGACTTAATATGGCTTTAAACGAGCATTTCCCTTGAAATATTCATTTTTGACCTCTTAAACAATCAGAAGTGGATTCATGTGACATGGAGGAGTAAACAGCACCTTTAGACGGTCACACCCGCCTTGTGCTTCTTTTTATGATAGGGTAAATAATTCTATGATAATAATGTCTTAAAGATTTGTACGCGAAACATCAGTCAATATTGGACTGAATGTAAGTTGTTTTTTTTTTTTGGCTGAGAAGCTCATTATACGAGGGTTGTTCAATAAATAATGTCCTCGGTGCTCGGAGAGTAACGTTTTTTTTTAGGGATTTAGCCTAAATTATTACACTTAAATATTCTCTTATAATTGAAACACATGTCCGCAACAATTTTATCCAATTTCTGATTCTTTTTAAAACACATTTTTGAGTATGACCTTTCGTATACTGGAATATTGCAGATCCTATGATTTCCTTCATTTGTTTCTACTTTCTGAAAGGTGTTTTTTCAAGTTTGGAAAATGAAACAAGTGAAAGGGTGAAAGATCTAGCGAATAGTGTTGTTGTGACAAAACATAATTTTTGTGTTTATCACAAAACTACTTTCTTCTTCAATGCGTGTGGGTTTGGACGCTGTCATGAAGAAATTCAATGTAGTGGATTCCTGATTCTTGTTCCATCCTCTCACAAGACTACTAATATATAAAACTATATTTGTGCTTTAGCAATTCTTTGCTTTTCTTAGACATTGGTTGTTTTTGTCAAGTGCATCTTATCGTAAATTTGCTTTGAGGGTTTAAAACAATGAATTCAAGTTTCACTATCTGTTTGAATTTCAGACAAACGTGGATAACTTCAATTTTTGACTTTTTAAAATAATTGTTTAGATATTCTTACACGCTGTCGTTTTCACTCATTTTCAAAACATAGTGTGACCATTGAGTACTAAGCTTTTTTACTGTCAAGTGCTTCTTTAAAACATTGTTAACTACCAAAATAAACCAAAATAATGCCTATCAATTTTGCTATGTGTCTTAAATTCAATCAAACATCACCAGTGATGATTTGTTGAATTTTGGCAAACAGTACAATGGTTGTTGTAGTCTTTGTCGCCAAGGACGGTCCCAATTTTGATGCCCATTATATCAATTTTGTTCATGGAAATCCACCTGCTCATCTGTCTATAAAACAGACATTAGTTGCTGTAAATTTCACATATTTCAGTCACGGCTCTGCGTATCGAAGCAACTTGAAATACAGGGATAATGAAATAATGCCACATAGATATGGAAAGTTAACATTGACAAAGTAAAGCCAAAACGTTGATAATAAAGTTCTGTTGAAGTTTTGAGTAACGCCGTCTTTTTTAGAATATCTTAATATGAAACAGACATGTCGGACTTTGTGGTATCTCAAGTTAAAAAGATATATCGAATTAATGGGGGAAGGAATATGAATTTTGAGAGGAGACCTAGTCGATATATCTAAATGTAGAATTGAAGGTCACAGCAAGAGACTTAGAATTGCCTTAGATTTGTTGAAATGTGGTTAGATAATTACCTTGGCACACCTTTCTAAAATCTCGGAAACGGCAATTTTTTCGACCTAATATTTTGTGGTATAAAAGTTGAAACAAACATGACATTTGTATGGTAATCAATCTTAAAGTTTGTATTAAACTTTGTTTCGTACTTGAATCATAGCATTTAAATTCATTGAAAAGCAGCTTGAATGTTACATGCTTTCATGTTGTTAATTTTTTCTTGAAAAATAAAATTATTTGTTTTACTTAAAAAATTATTATTTGCAAATTAAAAAAAATTGCGGCCTTTACTTTGAGACATGACTCACCCTAACATGCACCAGATAATACGAGGGTTGATCCGAAAGTTCGTGGAATTTCTTTCTAAAATTTTACTCGTACAAGTATTGTTTTGAATTTTATCCAGACACAGGCGGGGTGTATATTGTACATGAGATTTTGTAGAGAAATGTGAATCAATGCCACTTCTTGTATGAATCTTTGATAACATTTTCAATAATGAATATCGATCTATTGTCATTTTTTTAGTGACTTGTTTATACTATATAAAGTAATTTCTTCGCAGAAGATTCATTGTGTAGAGAAATGTATTTTTGTGAAATTATTCTGTTCGCACTTTTAAAAATTAATTAACTTGCTTTTCTGTGTCAAAGGATATTTCCGTCACCCCTTTTTATTGTTTATGAACATTCCTGGCAATTTGCGTTTTGTTTACTTAATAATTTTCAAGTAATTTTTTCATTCTATGTAAATGAGATTTTTTCGTTGTTAAAAAATATATAATAGATGAAAACAAGGAATGTAAATCGACGTCATAGGAAGATATTCTATAGAAATATTTAACATCGCTTTCTGAAATAGGTCAGCATTTGAAACTGAAATAAATATAATAATACACATTTGTACGTCATTAAGTGAAATTTGACATTTCTTGGTCATGCCTGTCATATTAAAAATTATTGTTACCACAAATCAGGAATCCCCTCACATGCTCCGGTACACGTGCTGCCTTGCACATCATTTAACCAGAAAAGTAAAATCAGGGTATTTAACAGAAAATTAGGAGACATTTAATTTATTATTAAAGTTTATATTTTTGTGTTTTATGATCGTAAGATTAACAGTTTCGTATTTGAAGACAGGGAAATCAATTTTATATAATAATGTAATCATTAATTTTCATGATTTATTTAGCCCTTCACTGAAATAGAAAAAAAAACCCTTAAGACTCCTTATCATAACATATAAAATTTTATTTTCGTGTTCAGAAAAAACCACTAAAATTTTGTAAAACCGTTCTTTCTTTGTTTAAGGTTAATGAAAACAAATCTTCATCTACTAGTATTCCTCTCTTGAAAAAACAATATACATGTATTAATAATTTTTTTTAAATTTCAATATTCTTTTATTTTATCAGAATATAATAATGGATGTTTAAATTATCTTTGACGTCACTTGTCCTTAACTTTCAAAGAACACCTTTTCGTATACTTATATTCAGATACTGTTTTTGTTGAAAGATTGGTGTAAATATTGTACAAATGGACAATATTTCCGTAAACAACATAAGTGGTATTCCGTATGGTGATTTGAACACAGCGTATGGCCGATAATTTGATGTGATTATCCTTCGGGCAATCATCTGCTAGTTTTCTCTTCTCTTAATGAAACACTTGATGCTCATCTCTGAAGCCAGATAGCGGAGTAATTACTTAAATTTAATAAATATCGATTGACCTATCACGCAGTTTTTACAATATAAATCGAAATCGAGACCGCTCAGATTTATTTCAAGCGGTTTTTGGTTGTGATAGCTAAAGCATGGACATGTTTGAGAGAATTTTGTTTGGGGGACTTTTCTTGGTTTTTATCACTGCTGTTAAAGGTAGGGATTGTGACTTGCTCCGTATTGCTATAAAATCGTTTGCCATTTCTATAACATCAAAATTTCAAATAGACTGGAATATATCACTAGCATATTGCACCTGATCCCACCTCTGATGTTTTGGAGGTCAGTGTTTACTCTGCTCCTATTTTGTATTGTTTTATGAACTTTTGAGCTTGAATACTGTTCGTTATCTCTATATATTTCATTCTATCCAATTCGACAATCTATAACGTAGTAAATTCTGAATTTACTCTTTGTTTCTTGTGCTGCATTAAAGGGTTATTGTGTTTCTTTGTGGAATGAAACATATGGAGATAACGAACAGTATTCAAGATAAAATGTCCATAAAACAATACAAAATAAGAGCAGAGTAAACACGGACCTCTAAAACATCAGAGGTGGGATCATGTGCCATGTAGGGGTAAGCATCCCCTCCTGACCGGTCACACCCGCCGTGTGCTCCTTGTCAAGATCAGGAAATAACGGAAAAATCGCGTCAATTCAGTGTATAAATAATGGACTAACGGTTAATATGAAAAATGTCAGTCAGCATTTGACTCAATGAAAAAAATTTATTTGCTGACAAGGTCATTGTATCGACCACAGAATTTACAAAATGATGGCTTTAAACGAAACTGCTGAAACTCTTGTTTGATCAATTTGTTTGTCAACAATTTACCTCGTTTTAGAAATTGTTGATACGTAGAGCATGCTCTTTCGTATCGAATCAACTGAGATACATAAACTCCGTATGCAGACGATAAAGGTATATTGCTGCATAAGTAAGGGAAGTTGCCAATTGAAAAAATAAATTCATCTCGTTTGTCATAGAGTTTGGTTATTAGATTTCAATTAACGTCATTTTCAAATAAAATATCCAAATATGAAACAGATGTATCAGACTCTGTGGTATTTTTTATCAAGTTCACCAGGATATATGGTATCGATCTCCGACATTAAAATGGAATTTATCATCGTTAATTAACAATAAGAAACTCAAGCATCTTTTTGATGTCAACTTTAGAGTACTTGTGTGTACAATCAGAATGTTTTTTAACAAAATAATTTTGCAAATAACCAATGACATGGAAAGAGAAAAATGCGTGATGCGCTGAGACTTACGTATATCTCAAACTAATCAATCGTGTGATTTTATCTAAATACCTATCTTTTTTTATATAGCATTACAAGAAACAGACTATGTCTCTCATCATATATACTTTTGCAACTGAATCTTTTTCTTTATACCAGGAACATGCTCATTTTCAAGAAACTTAGAGGGTGAGTGGACGATTGAAAAAGATGGACAGCTGTTGGGGCGAATGACAGTTGGCTACACAAGAATGGACGTTACATATATGGGTCAGATCTACAATTATACGTGCGCTCAGTTTGACTATCAGCAGGAAAAATACCTTCTGAGGTAAAATATGTTAAAGGTCTTACCTCCATTTATTTCAGAATTAACAGAACACATGAATATATGTTGACAATAGACATGAACAGATTTTGTCTTGAATTTTCTCCTTGACACATTGTTTTAGGATCATAAAATACATAACAACAAAAAATTGTATTCTATAGCTAAATTTCAACGGTCATTTTTTTGTATTTTGAGTTGAATGTCTCTGTCGTTCTTTGCATAGAAGTGCCACTGATGCTAAAGGGAAGGCCTGTCTGATGTTTACTCCTTTTGGTTCTGCAGACACACTGATGATGATCCGGCTTCACAGTAAGTACTTAGACAACACAAAACTATCAACTACAACTATCTAAAATAACCACTAAAATCACAAATAAGTTTATTTTAAAAAGTATGATGAGAAATAAAGTATTTGTAGAGATAAAAACAAAATTTGACCTATGGCTTTTTTCCCTAATCCAAACTTTCCCATGTACTTACCCATGCTCTATTTCTTTGTTTTAACAGTGACCCACATATACGATGACCGTGCATTCTTTACACCCCAGTACTTGGTAGGTGCCGGGACAATGAATTCCATCTGTAACAACTATGACGATGGACAGATCCTCTTTATTAATTATGTTCAGTGAGTGGGGGAATAAAATAGTCAATGCATTTAAATTCAGGGTACTAACTGATCCCATCCTATTAAAAGTCCCCCGTATTTATATATATTAACAAGTGTCTGTAAATAGAAATTGTAATACTGAACATAGATCTGTAAAAAAAAAAAAAAAAGCGCGCCTTTACCTTGAAAATACATCAAATGTACAAAATTGAAGTAGGAATGAGGTACGTTTGATGTAACGTTTGAAGAAGGATCTTGGCAAGAATCTTAACATAACTAAGTTGTTTTTAGTTTACTTACAAAAACATGCACCGACCACACTTCTTTAGAGGATGTTTCATGTAAAATGGAGCAGTTTCAACAATTGTACTGTACGGTTGATCTTTTTGCACTAATCTAAAAGAAACATAAAACAATCTAGGATTAGAAGCAAGCTCCCTAGATTAATTAATTATCCAAAAAGTGTTAATGGCAATTATTCTACAGGAAACAACAAAATTGTATTTAATTAGGTTTACGATCAAGTTGAATGTTTTCCATTATATGTTACTGTAAGAACTGGTTGGTATGCAGAACATCTCGACCTAAGTGTTTTACTCTTATGTAACATAGCAGATTCTTAATTAAATTAATTACAATGTCATGTTACACAGTTTAAAAGACATACAACAGGAACAAATTAAAAAACTCAGAAATCTGTAATCCAGATGATTAAATGTTTACTTTTTAAGACTGTTTTACATTTAAATTTGCCCAATCTTCGAATACCCGGTATATATCTTTAAAATGTAATTTTTATTTATTCGGTGTGATGTCCGTATTCATATTAAATGAACAGAACATTGACACATTGCACTTTTATACATATACCCTTAGAATTTCCTTTTATTTCAAAACATTAATATATGCGTGTACATTTATAAATTACATAATACAATATTAATGTGTTTGTTTGTAGAATGTTATTAGCTCAGACTTCTGTTTGATCTTATTTATTTATGTTCAAGTTGTGTGTACACTTAATATTATATATTTGAATTGAAATAAATATGATTGAAATTGATTCAGTATAAGTTTCAGTATAAGTTTTAATCATTGCAAAATCAATAGATTTATTATTACGCACTTTTCTATCTACTGTTTCATTTCAGAATAAAAACTCCGTATGCTTTCGCTTAATAGATCAATTTGTTTTAAAATTAATTTTTTAAATAGTTAATCATTCTTTCATATTTGGACAAAGGTAGAGTTATCGCTCATTATACAAGATTTAACTCTGTTTTCTTGTATCCTACGGTCAAATGAATAATTTATTGTTATATACCTTAGATTATACATGATAATTAATAATTACTTAATCAAGGCATCACATTGTTTGGTTGCTTACAAATTTTATTAAATTAAATACTGAACGGTCAATTACTAACAAGGCTGCCTAATGAAATTGAAATAGATTTAATAATTTAATAAAAAATGATAAATGAAATCAATGCTTAATAACAATGTTTATCAATTAAAACTTTTATTTCTTCAATCCTAACAAGAAAATATAGAAAATATAGGAAGGAGGATTCAAAGTCTTAAACCTGCTGTGATCTTGAAATATGTAAAATGTCTACGTAGTCATTTGATTTTATATTTTATACACATGAGCATTTTTTTTGCATTTAAAAAACTGAGACTCTTGAAAAAGTGATTTTAAAAACGTGTTATTTTGGTTATTTTAATAATAGTTATGCTTTGAATCAACTTAACTTGCAATTGCACAATGTCTTATTATGTCAGTTTCAAACTCGACAAGAATTGCACTTTTAAAATCAATCATCTTAGCTGTTTATCAATACACTGTATGTACGAATTCTTCAATTTATGGAACAAGACCAAAGCAGCTTGATTCAAATGAACATATAAAGAATAATGTAGATTTTAAATAAATAAACCTTGGGAAATTTAAAAAACATAATTAACTAAAGAAAAACGAAATTGAATAATGTGTACAGTACAGTCAGAAATTATTGAATTGATACATAATTCTTTATTCAATAACTTTAAGCCATACGGCTCATAAGTATTTATAAACAAAAATATATAATGAACGAGTGGCGAGAGTCTGCGGGGGGTGGAACCCCTAGTGTCCATCTGCCTGACTCCCATACTGGTACACCAACAGATATACAATATTTTTCCAATTCTCCATTATTACATGAAAAATTAATATAGTATATAATGCATGTATACAAATGAATATTCATTATTTCTTATAACAGATATACAATATTTTTCCAATTCTCCATTTTTACATGAAAAATCACTTTAGCATATAATACATGCATACATATGAATTATATTATTCATTATTTCTTAATTTCATTGCATGGAGAATAAATTTCCCTAAACCATTTAAAACCCTAACATCATGAGAGCTGAGTAACTGAGTAAGCTTGTACATATTTGGAGATCTGAAGTAATATGGTTTGATATATTTTTTCCTTAAAGTTTCATAAATAGGACATTCAAGTAAAAAATGGTATTCATCCTCTATACAGTGATTATTACAAAATTGACATAATCTATTGCTTCTATCAACTTTCTGATATCTTCCTGCTTCTATACTTAAGTTATGGGAAGATAGCCTTATTCTTGTAATATTTTTCTTCAATTTAGAATAAATAGGTTTTGTCAAATATGCATGGATTTTTAAAAAATTGTCACACACAATGTGTTTGTACAAAAAACACTTTGTTGAATTTTCGAAAAAAGCATTACAATCTTGAAGGTAATTATCCAACAGTCTTTCCTTGTACAAAGATATAAACTGTGTTGTATTAATGAAATCTTGCTTAAACCAAAAATTTCCAAGTCCCATTCTAAACAATTCATCTTTAACATCCCTTGCCCAATTAATTTTAGAGTGTAATTTATTTTCTGCATTATGCAATAGATATTCATAAGAAGATTTCAATATACAGTTATTTGTATGAAGTAATTTACACCAGTATTTCATAATTCTGATTTTCCTAGATATGATTAATGGATACCGACCCAATTCACGATAAACCATGTAACTACATGTAGATCTTTTAACTCCTAACAAATTTTTACAAAACATAAGATGGATGCGCTCTATTTCAGGTGATTTATGGAAACCCCAAATTTCACAACCATAATTCAAAACACTTGATATATATGTATCAAACAATTGACAATGTGTTTCTGCATTAAATTCAAACATTTGAATATTTCGATTAAGTCCAAAAAGTGCCTTTCGCCCCTGATCTGCCAGCTTTTTCTGTGTGGAAGTAAATTTACCATTATAAAACAATGTAAGGCCTAGATAATTAAAAGAATCGACACACTCGAGGATTTCACCGTTGTAAGTCCATGACGAATTTACTGTTCCACTGTTTCGAAATACCATTATCTTGGTTTTTGATGCATTTACGGTCAGGTCCCATGTAGAAACATAACGATACAAGGAATCGAGCATTGCTTGCAACTCCTCGGGCGAATTGGCGAATATTACCGTATCATCAGCAAACATTAAAATGAATAAATTGAGCTCTCGCAATTCCACTGATGGTGAATTTTCACTTATAAAATGATTTTCTAGGTCGTTCACATACATGTTGAATAAGATTGGTGATAGAACTTCTCCTTGCATTAAACCATTTTTAACACTGAATATATCCGATACTTGACCGGCATGTTTCACACAGGCTCGAACATCAGAATATAATGATTGGATGATCCTAATGAGTTTTCCAGTGATCCCTAGTTTGATGAGCTTGTGCCATAATTTATCCCGGTTAATGGTATCGAAAGCTTTTTTGTAATCAATGAAGCAACAGTAAAGACGTTGTTTTTTATTTAATTTTTGAGCGATCAAACTTTGTAGTGAGAATATGGCATCTACAGTAGAGCGTCCAGCTTGAAAACCGAATTGTGCATCTGTAATAATTGACTCCTCTGAGTTCCAGGAAGCGATCCTTTCATTTAAAATAGATGTAAACAATTTTCCAAGGCTGCTAGTAATACTTATGCCTCTGTAGTTCCCTGGATCAGATATACTGCCCTTTTTATGGATAGGTATTATAACTGCTTGTGACCACAATTTTGGAAATGTGCCCGAATCAAAAACTTTATTGAAGAGGGTAACGATTCCAGGTATTAGGATTTCTTTAAACGACAAAATATATTCGTTGATCAATAAATCACTTCCACAACTTTTATTACACTTCAACTTTTTTGTACATTCTTCCACTTCTTTTTCTGTTATGATAGAATCCAAAGAATTACTAACATCTAAATAAAAAATTAATGAAAGTAAATATATCTTAGGACAAATGTACCGTAAAATTGCTTAATTAAAAATTCTAGAAGAATGTTCTATTTTCAACAGTTCGTTTTTTTTCAATACATTTGTTTATGCTAGTTTAACTGCTTTGGTTTTCAATGGAAAATGTTAAAAGAGTTGCAGAGACTGTTTTGGAAATGTTGACTTTAAACGAGAATGTCTTTTTTATAAATTTTGTATACCCCATTTGTTAATTCCAAAGAAGGAAAATTTATTTTACTCTTTCATGTAGTAGTTTTTAACATTTGTGAATACAAAATCAGGTACTGGGTATGTTGATAACGAAACACACAAAAAAATCATTTACCATGGGAATTCGAATTCAGTAGGGAACAGTGCAAACACGGACTTCTTAAATAGTAGAGGTTGGATCAGGAACCATGGCAGAGTGAGCATTACCTGCAATGATAACTTTATGTAAGAGGGATTCTAGGAACCTGCAGGTTATTGCGGGAAGAAAATACTAGTACATAATCTTTGTCCAGGAGAATAAAAAGGTTTGAAAGTATTTTTGAAAACTTATCATTTGTACCTCAACAAACACCACCTATTTTACTGCGGAAGATTAATTTACTACTGCTTAAAATAAACTGTGATTTTAGAGGAAGAAAGAATTGAAGACATTCTTTGGAAAAAAATATTTTTAAAATTCTTTTTAAAATAAAGAATCAATAATTCTTAAACGTAATTAATAAAAAACGATTTCTTACAGTAGATCTTAAGTGGCATAGAATGTTATTTTTGGTCAGGAACAGAGAAGGTGCCTGGTAGATTAATTACATTAGCTAGCAGGACATCCCACTTTATGGAAATGGTTGTTGTTACCATAATGAACCAAATTGTAAAGTATGCTTGTCAAAAATTCATTTAATGCAATAATTGCATATAGAATGAAATATATGGAGATAACAAACAACATTCAAGCTCAAAAGTCCATTAAACATAACAAAATTTGAGCAGAGCAAAAGCTGACTTCCCAAACATCGGAGGTAGGATCAGGTGCTATGCAGGAGTGAGAATCACCCGCCGTGTGCTCCTTGTCATGACTAGGAAATATCGGAAAATTCCATCGACAATTCAGTGTGTAAATAATGGACTAAGAATTAATATGAAAAACGTCAGTCAGCATTTGACTCAATGATAAATTGTATTTTCTGACAAGGTCATTGTATCGACCAAGGAACTTACGAAAAAATGACTTTTAACGGAATTTTGATATTCTTGTTTCATCAACTTTTTTGTCGGTAATATACCTCGTTTTAGAAATTGTTCATGCGTAGAGCATGTACTTGCGTATCAAATCAACAGAGAGATATAAGTCTGTATGCAGGTGATGAAGGTGTTTTGCTGCATAAGTAAGGGAAGTTGATAATGAAAAAATAAAGTCATCTCGTTTGTCATAAAACTTGGTTGTTTGATTACCATTAACGTCTTTTTTCAATTAAAATATCTATATATATGAAACAGATGTGTCAGACCCTGTGGTATCTTTTTTTTCTTTCATTCATTATTTCATATTTAGAAGGTATAATGTAAAGCTGGACTAATTGTACAC
Source organism: Saccostrea glomerata (assembly GCA_003671525.1). Taxonomy (NCBI): domain Eukaryota; kingdom Metazoa; phylum Mollusca; class Bivalvia; order Ostreida; family Ostreidae; genus Saccostrea; species Saccostrea glomerata. The sequence goes on from PRKT01000009.1 coordinate 1,740,390, forward strand.
CCACAAATCCCATTCCTCAATGAAATAATTGAATGGTCAAAAATAAATAAAATTTTATATTCAAGTTGGGTTCCTGATAATTTCAAACCTTTGCGAAATCATGTCTTTTTAGTTAAATCTATCATTCTTAGATAAAAACAAGGTAAAAAAGAATTAACTGAAGTTCAGTCATCCTTATTTAAAAACATTCAATATCCCTCTGCACAGAGTCCAAAGTACCCTTCCAATTTATGATTTGTTGGTTAACGAAATATCTTGAAACTTAGGCTAGGTGATAAGTTCGCTTTTTGTATATCTTAGTTTTTCAATATCTTAATACATCATTAGTGATAACAAGGAAGAACCTTGGACATCACAAAGAAAAAAAAATCTTGGTCTATTTGATTTATGGGGTACAAATCTAATATTTTATTACAGTAGCAATCATAAAAGTAGCTGATGTTGTATCTAAGTAGCCAGTATCTAGATTTATAACAATGTAACAGGTGGATTGTAATTGCAGTGAATTGAACATTCGACGAAAAAACCCAAAAGAGACACATTTTATCGTGTTTTAAACGATTTTTAATACAAATTCTCACCTTTGTAACATCCAGTAGTATATTTTCCTCAATGTTTGAACCTGACAGATCAAAGCGACTAAATGAAATGCTTTATTTGATATGAATGTTTGTATTCTTCAATATGTAGAGGACTATTTCGTACACACGGACCATTCTACTGTAAGGCAATGGTGGAAATAGGTAAAAATATAACTATGAACACATCTGCTCTCTGTGGCAATGATTTCTGTAAAACTGCAAATTACATTTGGATCATCTTATCACCTGTTATTTTTGTTTTCGGGTTGACCAGTGGATTTCTAATGATTTTAGTGTTGGTTCGGATAAAATTCCAGCGATCACCACTGATGTTCTTTATATTTATTCTAACTGTGACAGATATAAGCATTTTGTGTGTCGGTCTTGTAAGAATTTGGATTTTAGAAACATGGGACTTTGACATTAGAGAATTATCGGACGTATCCTGTAGGATATTTCATTTTCTTATCTATTTCTTGATGCAATATTCTTCATGGATACTTGTGCTTGTAACCATAGAGCGTTTTATAAAATGTAGATATATAATGTATAAATCATTGATCACTATGAAGAAATGTACATACATGGTGATATCTGTTTTCGTCTTTCTTGCAGCTTTAAACTCGCATTATTTTTGGACACATAGTTTTGTCATCACAGAAAACAATACTACTAGTTGCAATGTAACCCCAGGGTATGACACGTTTGATGACTGGTACATTAAGATTGATCTGTTTATCTTGTGCGTTATTCCATTTTGTATCATGCTTTCTCTGGACATTATAATCATGAAGAGTTTGAAAGCAGCACGCACGTTCCGAAGATCCTCCATAGCAGCACCACAGGTGTACAATCGAATGAAGAAGGTGGACCGAAAACTAACCAAAATGTCCCTCATCACGAACGGTTATTTTTTTATATCTACACTACCTGTGTCATTATTATTTATCCTGACTGTATATCTTGATAGTGCAACAGAACCTTTGTACTCCATCTTTACACTGTGTGGAAGCATAGTTTATACTTTACAATATAGTAACTATGCCGTAAACTATATATTTTACACAATTTATGATAAAAGGATCAGAAAACAGCTCAAACGAATTTTAAGGATCGCCAAGCCTAGGTATTTTTTTTTCATTATTTTTGTTGTTCTTTTTTGTCGAGATAGCTTTCACCTCTTGAAATACTATTGTAAGAGTAACAATAATTTTATATCTTTTTTATGATATTTTCTAAGTTTATTTTACTTTCTAATCTTTAATGAAACACTAAGATCTATATAGAAGAAAATTTATTTCCTAATTTCATCAAATATGAAAATAAAGATAAATAAACGTCAGTTTATTAGGGATTTGTATGAACGTCTATTGCATGCGATACCTTATTATTGATCAGGTAAACCTTTAGTAATCCGTAAACAATGGGCTAAAACATGGGTAAAATATGTCACTCCAAATACGATCATACGAAAGGAATTTGCAAACAAGATCATTATACAGACCATAGGAAGTTTTGATAGCACTGTAACATCAATCTTGCGTAGTCTGTTACATGAAAAACGTGCACCAGAACTCGAAATATTATTTGTTACTGATAAAACAAAGGGGAGATAATGAACATTATTATACTTTCATGTTAAATACTACAATCTGATTGGTTTAGACGCAGTTGACAATCCGTTCTATTACCCTCAGCCGTAGCAACACACGTGGCAACGGGTAACACAACGGTAATGTCACATGCGTGGAAATTATGCGCGTACTGTTCACCGTAGAATTCTCAAAACGTCAGTTGCGCGTTTGAAAGAACCGGAATAAACTTGACGTCAATAAAAGCTTGTTTCCGATGTAGCTTACTTGAAAACAACAAACGACAGACGAAACATGCTTGCGAGTGCAAGAAATAACGAACCTTTAGATGAAAAAGGACTCTTACATTATCAAATTAACAATAAAGAGGTCAGTAAATCTTTTTCGAAGTAGCGGGGAGTTTGGAAGCTTTCATAACGTAAAGTTACGTAACGTAACGTAAAGACGATCGACGATTTTTTTGCTGACATCCTAAATCAAGAAGACATTCAGTAAAATAAAATAAATGGTGCCTGTTTTGGAGGTTAACAGTTGAAATTGACACCCCTCGGAAAACCAATGTCAACCGATGACGCGTCGGTTGACAATGGTTTTCCTTGGGGTGCCAATTTCAACTGTTACCCTCCAAAACAGGCACCATTTATTCAATTCAATTCATTTTATTGACAACACCATATACATTGGCATATAGTCATGAATACAACAATTAACATACATAAAATAAAATATCAAAGAAAGCATATCAGGTTTGTTGAAGGTTTTCTTTCCTAATATCAAAGCACTTTTTCAAAAAGTTACAAACTCTCCTAGCAGTTCTAATACTTGTAGGATTGATAATGTCATTAATAGGGTTTTCCTTCATGTAACATTGTGCATTAAATATATCGTAATATTGTAATCTACATTGATCATAACTAGGACAATAAAGTACAAAATGGTTTTCATTTTCAATAAAAAATTTACAAAAATGACATACACGTTTTTCTCTAGGAATAGGTGGCCTTGAGTATCTCCCCATTTCAATATGTAGTGTATGAGCACTAATTCTTAGTTTTGTTAGGATTGTTCTTTCAGATTTCTTCAATGGTAATTCTAGATAGTTTTGTAATTTATATTCATTTAAATCAATTATATTACTATAAAAAGTTAATTTCCCAGAATTTGATTTAGAAATGTTCTTTAATTGTTCACTGATTTTGTTTCTATAATGTTCCTCTAATTTATATTTTAAAGTTTTATGTGATATGTCCAATGAAGATAAAGACAATTTCTGTTGTAGAGTGTAAAGTTTTCTTTGCCAAGATATTCTAGACCCCAGTGTTTTATCTTCCTTAAATGCAGACACCACTAATTGGTCATTATGATCATTTTCTCTCTCTAAGTTTTTCAGTCTTAAATAAAATTTATACATATTTTCATAACACAAATAAAATAGTGGGAACTGTCCCAACTCATATAGAACAGCAATATTAGATGATTTTCTATGAACACCCAAAATGTCTTTAAAAATCTGGAGTTGTATTTTTTCAAATGGGAAATGATCTGAGGATAATAAATCACATTTGTAGTCTGCTAGCCAAACTTCGGAACCATAAGTTAAGATTGGAGTAATCATAGATCTATAAAGTTTAAGCATTGTCTTGACAGAAAAATTTGTATTAGCTGGAAAATTGGTTTTAATAGCATAATAAGCTTTTCTAGCTCTTTCTGACAGTTGTTCTGCTGAGAATTTCATTTTTCCATCAGATTTAAACACTTGTCCCAAATATTTATACTGATTTGTTATTTCTATACGGCTATGATTATTGTAAAACCAATATACTCATTTTCATAATTTGTGCTTTGAGAAAATATCATAATATTTGTTTTTTCCATGTTCACACACAATTTCCAATCATGACAATATTTACCTAACATATCTATACATTTCTGTAAACCTCTAGGTGTCTCAGATACAAGAATAAGATCATCAGCAAAAAACATGTGGTTGAGTGACGCGATTTTATGAGTATTCTGAGTTTGTGAGGTATTTCAATTGATAGTTATATGATTATTAGTTTCAATAATAAGTAAAGGTAGTTTGATATCGTATTAGATAGTCCCGAAAGCTATGAGGTATTAATAAAAAGAACACATAGTAATAACCGGTTTAAAAAAAAGTCATGAGCTCGATTAGTCCTAGAGTACTTGTATTTCTATTCTGAAGACATTTACCCTCTTTAAGGTACGTACTATTAATTGAGTTTGTCAAAAGAAAATTGCAAACTGGCAAAGCTCATCTCATCTTCGATTCCAATAATATTTATTTAATTTAATAATTTGACAGGTTTGGGCAACAAAGCAGTCAGTACACGTTGCGGTCCAGTTCCATGGAGACGTCTCAGTCGTTATCAGCCGTCTCCACTAACGTATCCATTAGAAGTATCTCAGGGAGCCTCACGTGATTGTTAGAACCAGACAAATACAACAACATGACTGTCCTGTAAAGCAAATCAAACATAGGCTTGTATAGCTGAGAGGGCAAAGTTTTATGTTGAATAAACAGATTTTTTTAAATGAAATAATTTTGAGGTGCTTTGATTGTGATAACCTTTCGATATAAACTATCAAAAAACAAATACTCTGGAGACAACTTAATACAGAGAGCTGGGTAACAGGGAGATATAGATGTCAGAAAGCGGAAGTAATAGATTCACGAATAATCAATATTTGATCTAACGGGAAAATAAACTGCATTTCACTAGGGACGTTTATATATGCTAGATACCCAGTCTATCATTATAATATTTTATATAATATCTTATAATATATTGGAAATGACGTAAGCTTCATGTTTACGACGTAGTCAATTAATGTTTCGCGGTATTAACATCTGAAGCGTTCACAAACTGAATTGAATTAAATATGTGTACGATCATTTTAAAGATAAAATGCACTTACAAGAAATGATGATCCAGGTATAATAAAGGATATGGAGATAACGAAAAGTATGCAATATCAAAGTCCATAAAACAATACGAAATAGGAGCAGAGCAAACACAGACCTCTAGAACATCAGAAGTGGGATCAGGTGCCATTGAGGAGGGAGCATCCCCTGCTTAGCAGTCACATCCGCCGTGTGTGCTCCTTGTCCTGATCGGGAAATAACGGAAAAATCCGTCGTCAATTCAAAATAATGGACTAACAATTAGTATGAAAAACGTCAGTCAGCATTTGACTCAATGATAAATTGTATTTGCTGACGAGGTCATTGTATCGACCAAAGAACTTACGAAATGATGACTTTAAACTAGATTGCTGAAATTCTTGTTTCATCTACTTTTAACCTCGTTTTAGAAATTATCAATATGCCGAGCTTGCTCTTGCGCATCAAATCAACTGAAATATATAAACTCCGTGTGCAGGTGATGAAGGTATATTGCTGCATAAGTAAGAGAAGTTGACGATAGAAAAGTTAAAGTTATCACGTTTATCATAGATTATCATTGGTTGTCAGATTACCATGAACGTCTTTTTCAAATAAGATAGGCCTATCCAAGTATGAAACAGATGTGTCAGACTCTGTGGTATCATTTATCTCAAGCTCACCAGGATATATTGTATCGACATATAAGAATGGAAATTACCAGAGTTAATTGATAATACGTCATGGATATATCTTAATGTTGAGTTGAATGCCACAGCAAGTATCACAGTAGGTGCTGGCACGAAAAAGATCTCTCACAGCTCAATGGCCGTTAGCATCATCTACAGGTCTAGCATACCATCTATGGCTATTGATTTTTGTCTCAGTTTGAGTGAAAAAGTCTCAAATGGACGTTAAACGAACACAAATTGAATGTATTTTTAATTTATGACAACCTAATGTTTTGGGCCAGATCATTTATGGAAAATTTCAAAAATATATATTGGTTAACTAATGAGTAGATACTTTTACCATAAAAAATTATTTTATAGTATGTGGAAACAAAGCCGTATGTTTATAAACCTTTCTTAATAAGCATTTGCCAGATTATTCATTTTCTAGAAAGGGAACTCTTGTTTTATCTTCAAATTGGCAATTTAATACGAGGTGCACGATGTCAAGGAGGTGCCCACGTAGTGCAGAGGTTAGAGCGTCTGCTCAAGAGTCGCGGAGTAAGGAGTTGATTCTTATGTCGCGGGTTCGAATCCCATTGTGGGAGGTGGAGACTGGTCCTTCGGATGAAATTGTATAAACCGAGGTCCAGTGTCGCAGTAGGTGCTGGCACGAACAAGATCCCTCACTGCTCAATGACCACAAGTGCCAAGTATCGGCAAGGATTTGTAGCCCTCCACCGGCAAGTGTGGTGTCTCCATATGAGTAAAAAATTCTCTAGAAGGACGTTCAACAAACAATCAATCAATCGATCTTTTGATTTATAAGGTTTCGAAAAGTGCATAAAAAGGAAATTTTTCGACCCACTCTACAGATAGAGGCTGAAGAAATTCATATTCTTTGGAACTCGTAAATTAATTCGCCTTGCCATTGGTCATTTGCAAAATTATTTTGTAAAAAAGAGAATCTGGTTGTACACACAAGTACTCTAAAGTTGATATTAAAAATACTTGAGTTTCTGATTGACAATATCTATTTACCTACCTTGTCCATAGTCATTTGCAGAAATATTGTGTTAAAAACATTCGTATTGTACACACAAGTACTCTGAAGTTAAAATAAAAAAGATGCTTGAATTTCTGATTGGCAATCTCCATGTGGTTTTTAGAGACCAGGTCTTCCAACTATCTATTAGAATTTCAGTGGGTTACCAAGTTTGGCCCCGTTATCAGCTGATCTTTTTTGCATTCATATGAAGCAGATTTGTCCAAAATCCTAAATGTGAAAAAAAGAAAACTTTTGCTTTGGCCTTCAACTCGACATTTAAATATATCGCGGAGTATTGTCAATTTACAATGAGAATTTCCATTCTCATGTCAATACGATATATTCTGATGATCTTGAAATAAAGGATACCACAGTCTAACACATCTGTTTCATATTTGGATATTTTACTCGAAAAAGACGTCAATGGTAATATAACAATCAATCTTTATGATAAACGTGATGACTGGCTATTAAATCGTCAACTTCCCTCACTTGTGCATCAATATACCTTCATCACATGCATACGGGGTTTATAATTTAAAAAACTCATTTTATTCTAGAGCATGCTCTACGTATGAACAAATTCTAAAACGAAGTAAATTATTGACAAACAAGTTTATGAAACAAAAATATCAGAAGTCTCGTTTAAAGTCATACTTTAGTAAGTTCTAGGGTCGATACAATGACCTTGTCAGCAAAGACAGTCTGTCTTTTGTTCAAATGCTTACTGACGTTTTTCATCCTAATTGTTAGGCCATTATATACAATGTACACACTGAATTATTTCCCGATCATGACAAGGAGCACACAACGGAAGTGACCGGTCAGCTGGGGATGCTCACTCATCCATGGCACCTGATCCCACTTGATGTTTCTGAAGCCCGTGTTTGCTCTGCTCCTATTTTTAATTTGTTTAAAGCACTTTGAGCTTGAATCCTGCTTTTTTCTCCGTATTTCAATCGTCATAGGACAATGTGAATATGGAGACATTCTTATTCATATAATATGGTATGTTTTTGTTCAGACAATTTATTTTGTATACCTTTAATAATGTTATTTCCTTTAAAATATATTCCTAAAAATTTAATATCTAAATATTTTACTGGGTGGTTAAATAACAGTAGGTGGTCTGATCAGTCGGAATATTTGCATTTCTCTTTTCAGAAACTAAATGTTTGGGGATCATAAGTGTGATTTTGGATAACATTAAAGCTGATGTTTTAAAATTGGGTTAAATTACCTATAACGTTGGCAAGGGAACAGGTTAGGAAGTCGACCACAGTAGAAACAACTTTCTACAACTCTTTTGGAACAATTAGATAACATCATTTATTAAAATTTTGTTGTTAATCATGCATTGATGCCTCACATCCGGTAACTGCGTTACTCTTCTTAAAAAAGAATTTTTTTTTTGTTTTTTTGCTCAGGACAAACAAAGTAGGTTTAAAAAAAACTTAACACACAATACCGTAAAATCACAATTTTTCGTCGTGTAGAATTTACGAGGTTTAAGGATAAAGTATTGGTTTGTGGGGATTTTATTTTGTTGATATAGTGTTGAGTATTGTTGTGTAGTAATGCACTATGAAATTTAACATTTCAAGGTAGTCATAAATTCTCCATTCTTTGAAAACGAAGTAAATCAACACACGCACCCCTCTCGAAAATTAGCGAAATGACTGTAGTTTGAAAAACTCCACAAAGAAAAATGATCTCGATATGTATCTGTAGAAAAGTACATGCACAGCTACATTTTAAACAGATTTATTACATAAGGTCACAAAATTCTCGATTTTCTTGAAGTCAATCTTACCTACGATATCATCTCATGGTTTTTCGTTGATAGACATAGCATTTGATGTAACATAACATTACATAAATTAAATCTTCTTTTTCCTATTTTAACTGATAAAATGTATTACATAATAAGTCATAAATTCATTCGTTATTTCGTAATCCAATGGTATGCTTTTCTATTCAAAAAGAAGACAAATTTAGTTCTTTGGGGAGGTAAAGAGTTGATGAAATACTTTGTTTCTATTTGAATGCAGATTGAATTCAACATTTTGATAAAGAAACTTCCTTTTCAGATAAGATAAACATCGATTTTCTTTTTGTAATGCATCGGTGATTGGTTTTAAGATACAATTCTTATACACTGTTATATGCTACGCAGAAAATCTTTAAAAATTAATCGTTAATCTTACTATATTTGTGTAGAAAGATATGTCCGATTTAATGCGTCGTTTTTTGAACTTAAATTTCCTTGCAAATAAATTTGAAATAGATACTTTCAACATTAGTATAATTCTAATAAAAAAAGTCGGTCGTGCCTTTCTTCATATTTTAAGTTGAAATTAGAAATTACTTCCTGCTTTTCATACCTTTATTTCTGAATGATTCTTTTGATAGCAAACTTTGCGGCCTAGATATTGAATATCTAAAACATAATTCTCTTAACATGGTTTTTCTATTCCCCCCTTTTTGTACAAATAAATTCCACAGGACATTACTTGTGATGTAATAGTTGGTGATAACGACTTAAAAGCAATTATTCAAGCTGTCCTAAATAAAGGGAGGCCCGATATTCCAATTGGCGAAAAAAATCATTTTTATTATTAATTGATAATAATCAATTATAAATTATGCCAGACATTTGCCAAAATATAGGGAAGACTGAACTCTTTGCCCAAATGAATTAAGTTTTTAGAACTTAATGGCAATGTACGAAACATGAATTAGAACATAGCACGCAATGGTCAAGTTAAAAGTCTTTTGAAACAATACAAAATAGAGGGAAAGTCACCGTGTGCTCCTTGTCATGATTAGGCAAACTGAAAAAGTCGTAGACAATACAGGTTTGAAAAAATGATCTTAAAATTTGTATGAAAAAACATCTTTTAACAGTCGAAATAATGATATATTGCTTTGCTTGAGATCCCTGTATCAATACCTCATATGTTAACTTTCCTCTTTTCATAACTTGTTCGCACGCGTAGGGCGCGCTCTTGGGCATCTGATCATTTAGGAGACACTAAGTCCATATTCTGGTGACATGGACAGTAAGAGAATTCGATAAAAGAAACAGTGATCATCAAGTTTATAATGTAGTTTTGTTGTAAGGTGTCCATTAAGTCTTTATAGTTAGATATCAAAACACAAACCAGATGTGTAAGATTTTGTGGTGCCCTAATTTAGGATTTCAATGTGATATATCCAATGGCAGTAGGAATGAAAATTAAGATTGATAATAATCTAACTGTCGAATTGAAGATCACGACTTCTTTTCATGTAGAATTTAACGGAGTAAAAACCCACCATAATAATTTAACAAATATCATGAATTCGAATTCTGTTGAAGATTATACGCCAGGCAATAGCCAAAACTTAAAAATGAAGACCATGACACGTTTTTCAGAATATATAAAATGTGTCTGATGCATGTTAAAATCTCGTACTAAGGGAATGAGGTTGCAAAATGAAAAAAAACTATACATCTGCGTTCAGTAATTCAGAAGTGTAAAAAGAATTAGATTACACAGTCACTATGTAGGGGTCCCTGTTCATAAAGCAGGTAACAACATTGTCTTTTTAGTAAGGCTGATTATTTAAATTGTATTTTAAGAGAACTGGAATTTAATGCTACAAGTGATAGTCCAACTTATACCCATAGCTCCCTTTCTAAGGAGGAAATTCCTCAAAATCATTGTCAGTTTTGAATATTTTTATCATTCCTAAGAACCAGAATGAATGAGGGATATGGAGATAACGTACAGTATCCATTATCAAAGTCCATAAAACAATACAAATTAGGAGTCTCTAAAACATCAGAGGTGTGATCATGGAGGAGTGAGCCCCCTTCTGACCGGTCACACCCGCCGTGTGCTCCTTGTCATGAAATACCGAAATAAACTGTCGTCAATTCAGTGTATAATTAATAGAGAATATGTAGATAACGAACAGTATTCTATAACAAAGTAAATAAAACAATACAAAATAGGAGCAGAGCAAACACAGACCTCAAAACATCAGAGGTGTGATAAGTTGCCATGGAGGAGTGAGCATCCCTGCCTACCGGTCACACCCGCCGTGTGCTCCTTGCCATGATCGGGAAATAACGGGAAAATCCGTCGTCACTTCAGTGTATAAATAATGGACTAACAATTAGTATAAAAAACGACAGTCAGCATTTGACTCTATGATAAATTGTATTAATTTTGCTGACAAGGTCATTTTAACGACCAAAGAACTTACGAAATAATGACTTCAAACGAGAATGCTGATATTCTTGTTTTATCAACTTTTTTGTCATAATTTACCTCGTTTTAGAAATTGTTCATACGTAGAGCATGCTCTTGCGTGTCAAATCAACTGAGATGCATGTATATGCTGACCTTATATTTTTGATAGTTCAATATTTGTACAAATTACTTGTTTTGTTGTTATTGTTGTTGTTGTTCTAGTTTTGTTTTGTTTGTTAGTTCTATATTTAACCTTGATCTACACAACTCTTGAAAGACTGTAACTAAATAATAAATAGATTAACACGCACCCCAAAATGTTAACATTTTGATTTTATTTACACAAAATTATTTTTAAAAAAAAAATCAATTTTTCAAAACTGGTGTGTAAGGTTTTTACTTTATCAAAAGTTATTTATACTTATTTAGACAAGAGTTAGTTTAAATCAATGTGTGTTTTTATAGATATTTTAAGCTTGTTCTGTTCTCTTCTGTATTGTTCTTCTTCTCTCCCGCTCTCTCTCTCTTTTTATCAGTTTATCATTTTATTATTTGAACGATATTTTAATATTTTGCATATGTTCCTTTTCATCTAAAGACATTTTTTTTTTAAATAAAAAAAATAAATTGCACCTGCATATTCCAAGCGGTCGATATTGGCACTGTTATACTTTTACAACAACCACGAAATTCGCCGGGAAGATCTGACAGTTAGGGTTCAGGGTTTCTTTTAACACCTGTTATTATATAATGATCGAGAATTGATTCCTGTACTATATACTATTTCACAGCTTGACTAATTCATGTAGATACATGAATCTTTGATGTAAAGTAAACTTCATTTGACTTAAAAGATACAACTAGTTGTTATGTATCGGAAATTTAATCCCAAAGTTTCCTGGAGGCGTTGATATTTAAACAGTGAAGTTTTGACGTTACATTTATTTTGAAGTCTACAATTTGGACCATTATTAAAATTAAAACGCACATTGTTATTAAATAAATTTAAGTGATTTTCCTTTCAGATGTTATTTATTGAAATGTGTTTGATTGTGTTTGCTATTGTCAATTATACTATGCAATGACACATTTTGATTGTTTCATTATTTCTTTATTAATACATGACTATTCAATGCTAAACTTTTTTTCATTTTTGTCAAACAGAATACCACCATATGAGGTATCTATGAAAGTATTTAAAGCAAAAACAAACTTGGGGAACAAGCCGAGCCTACATGACGATCGATGAATAATTAATAAATCAATTGTTTGCAATTTTCATTTTTTAAGCGAAAATGGCACCATGCTCAAATTTCACCAAAAAAATGACACAAATGTGATGCTTATACTGCATTTTTAAAATATAGTGGATTATCGTACTTTAATTTGAGAACAATTAATGAAAAGCAATGGAAAGATAATTCTCTTTTGGTATAAAGACCCATTTTTTATTTAAAAAAAATAAGTTTACGCACTTGAATTTTAATTGTGGTCTTAAAAACTTCAAAGTTCAAATACGCTTGCCAAATATAGAGAACTTTTTTATGCAATTTAAATGGCCATGTGTGAGTCGGTTCATTCAAGCTATTCCCACTTTTTGAAAATCAGGTAGAAAAAGGTAAGATTTTAGGTGGGAATAGGTGGAATTTTTGTCTAAACAAATAATTAACTATGAAAACATATAATTACTGTACAAACAATGATTAATGAACACCTATTGGAACAGAGGACAGGTATATTTGCTTTATTAAATTATAAATGAGACTTTTTACTAATATTTGAATGAAAAAATGGATTTTTATTAGAATCAAATTATTTATTTTATGTTCTTTTTAAAATCAAAGATATTAATTTGCTTTTTCTTGTAAGACCTTTTGATTATTTCAAAAATCCGAAATAAATCATATTTTCTTTAAGATGTATCCATTATTTTCTGTCTTAAAATGTCCAAAATACAGGTAAATCTAAGGAGCAGGTGTAATTAGTCTAGTTACTGTAAAAACAAATTAACTATCTAAACATCTATTGTTATTTGCAAGTGGGAATAGGTGGAATTGAGATTTTTAAAAAGTGGGAATAGGTAGAGGACACCGTGTGAGTCTAGTGGTTAGCGAGGAGCTCTATTCAGGAAAGTGGTCGAATCATGCTCTTTTTTTTTTAAAATTCTATTCTTACAATTTTGCTTTACTTTATGATTGAGTTGCTATAGAAATAAGACATTTTTCCACTAAACAAAATATGTTTGCAATTATAAGCTACTTTACAGTAACTTTTTCTTACAATACCAATTAAAAATTTTAATAAATATTGGAATATCTCTATCCCTGTTTTATTTTAAGATATTTTTTTGCCACAAGCGATTTTAGATCACCTCTATCATTAGATATAAATTCAAAATTTTTATGATATGTCTTGTTAACATTTAATATAAAAATTACAGAAAAGAACTCCCTACCAATGTTAGATATTCTGTGATAGAAAATGAGTAAAATGTTTTGCTTGTTTAGAATATTTATATGATTTTAACAACAACTGTAAACAATAAAAAACCAAGGTAAATTCGAACAATTGAAATTGGGCCAAAAAGAATTCTTGCATAATTGCAAAACGGGCATGGGCACTTGACACGTCTTATCTCCCGTATTCTTTTTCCTATATGAGCTTAATTAAAACAAAATATATATGATAACTTACATGTACAAACATCTTATATATCATAAAAGTGAAGAATAGTGCCACTGAACTGGGTTTTATAAAATGGAAGGAATTAACCGTAAGAAGGATAAATTACATTAAGCAACAAACTGAAGCAAAAATAATCGCATTTAATCAGTTTTGCATCATCAGATACCCAAAGGGGATGAAATATTTCGTCCTTTGATTTTTATTATCTTGTAATATACATTGTATTTTAGAGTTTCTGTAATTCTGATTGACCTTATGGAAATTCAATGGTGGGATCAGGTACCAAGGAGGATGAAGCTTCCCCTGTCAACTGGTCACAACCGCCGTGTGCCGTATATGTACTGATCACGTAGATGAAATATTCCTTTATCAAAATTAGCATTGTAAGAACAAGGACAAATATATTGGTAATAAATATTTCAGTCAAAAAACGTATGCAATTAAAAAGATCGTAGAATAGACAAAATGTTGACTCTAACTGCAAATAACTTTTCTGCCAGTAGCCTATCTCTGTTTAAAAATGAATACATAGAAGACGGTCTTGAATATCAAAGAGAGTTGGAAGACATAAACACTATATGCAGGCACTATATACATAAGAACAATTGACGTTGGGAAAATTAGGCTATAGTCATCCAGTTTGCAAAAAAGTTAACTTGTTAATTGACTTTTATAGTCAGCGTACCTCTTAAGTCAGCGTAGTCTTGGCAGACTCTGTAGTTTCTTGACTAAGACCTTTTTTCTGTAAACATTCTCTATAGAGGGCATGTCCCCTTGATGTAAAAATGTTTCTTAAAGATAAATTGCCTTTTTAATTATAGAATATCAGTAGTTACATTTAAAGCTTTGATTAAAATGTTGATTTCTTATCAGTATAACACTCCTCATATCAGTGTGTCATCGATAATATTCAAGGTAATCTGAAATGGGGAATCCCTGCTGAGTTTACATATTTCATAAGACATACATTTATACATTGTCAATAATAACTCCTCATATGAAATTATTTTCTATCTTATTTATACCCTGATATTAAAAGTATGATTTTAACAAAGTGCATAAGAAAGTATATTTTTAGAGATAGAGATTTATGATATATTCATGTAAATGCAAAGAAAAAAGAATGGACTCGCTTTTTTAAATCTGTTTTTCTTTACTTCAGTTAAGAATTAGATAAATTTTTGCAGTATATATTTCATTTTAATATATATCAGAAAGAATGTCTAGGCATGTTTTATAAAATTAACACTGCATCATGAAATGACAACTGCTTGTCCTAAGACAGAAAACATCAATCTAATATCAAAATAAATAAATTTTATTATTTTTAAAAATATCTTTAATTAATAGCTTTCCTCTGACTCGCTGCGTACTGCACTTCCGTTGGTGTGGTGTACGCGTTCACATTCTGATCCGAAAGAAGTTTCTGTTACGTCCACACTGTATACGGAACTCCTCTGGATTGATCTTGTGGATCCTTTATGAAAGCTGTTCAAATGAATTATAATGGATTTTTTAAAAATCGTCTTAAGCCACGTTAGAATCTAACACCAAACAACATTTACTTGTAATCCATAAATATTGAATTGATCTTACAAACAAGTTCATGCAAGCATGGAAAACTGTGTTAGAAACCTGCGTATTCATTACTGAGGAAATGTAAAGATGTCTTACCTGACATTATGTGCTGTCGATTTCAAAATTCTCCAAAGCCTTTTCCTGAAGCGTTGGTTTGATAAATTATAAAGAATGAAGTTCATAGCATAATTTGTAAATTGGAACAAATAAAAACTCGTCCAAATTAAATCTTTTACTGCCTGCATATATTTTGATTTCACATTCACATAAGAGTCTACGATGAAATATATTGCTATAGGGGCGGTAGTTGAAAGAAAATATATACTTGTTACTATAAGCATAATTGTTAATCTCCTATCAAATCTGTTCATCCGGTTTGTCGTTGTTTTGTCCGAGACGGTACCTCTTCGGAACTGGCGAGATTGTCTTAGAACACGAATCATGACTATGTTCATTGAGATCATGAGTAAAAATGGGAGAGCAGATAGAAATGTAAAATCAATCCAAATAAAAACATATTCATCATACTGTAAATAGCGTTTATTTAAGGAAGTACACTCTATTTTATTGCCATCCGTTTTGATTCCATTTGTGATTAACAGATGCATATCTATACCAGCTAATACGACCATAACAAGTAAAATAAGACGAACACACCTACGTATTGTGACAATTCTCATGTGCTTCAATGGAAATCTGATTTTAAGGAATCTCTCTAAAACGACACACACAAGAATCCAAGACGAACACTGCATTGACCAATAGATGACAAAAAGACTTATTTTACAGCCAGCTTGTCCTGTCAGTCGCAGATTAAAATGGAATGTATTCTTCACCCAGTAATGACTGAGACCGACACACAGAACAGTCATGTCAAATAGGGATAGGACGAAAAGAAACAAGTATGGCGGCTTCCTGTGAAAGTTCATCTTCTTTAGGACAATAATGATGATAATATTTCCGGTTATTCCTACGATGAAAATCACAGGGGATAAAATTCTCCATAAATTCTCGTCTATTTTACCCAGTTCTTCATAATCATTCTGTGCAGCAGTAGAATTATATTCTGTATCTATTGTTGAATTATCATAGCGCTGAAAGTCTGTCACATTCACCATATTAGTAAACATCAGAGAGGGATTTTGTCCCACTTAAATTGTGACTATTCCATCGAAAAAAACAGTAAGAAATTGAAATGTCACTCCTTAGTGTAATGCAGTATAATAATTTAAATGACAGGAGGTCCTGGCGCTATCAGGAAGCACAGTAAATATAACACCGGGTCGTTTTATTATTTGTCTTTGTTGTAGCTGCACGATTAGATCATAATCGAGTGCTGGATGTGAAGATGATCAGTGGGCAGGTACTAAACCAACGTTATCTAAGTCAGAGCACAACACTATTTCTAACTGGACACAGTATTGACATTCTAACAAAACTTCCTTATTATTACATAACCAATCATTCAAGAAATTTTGCGACGTTATAATATCAATTTACAGAATGAAAGAGGGTTTAAAAAGAACCAAAATTACGCATGAATCATTGCGATTTCTCAAGTGCAATAAATTTAAAAGCGGTTGCAATTTTTCTATTACGAGGAGTGTATACGAAGTATTTGATTTGCTCTTCTTTACCACAACTGCAAGAGTTAAAAATCTTCTGTGCGAAGTAAATTTTCAGTGAAGGGATTTTTTCAGTTGTAAATTTGTATAAATTTGTATTCATGTGAGTCAGAATTTATTCAAAATCTTATTAATGAAAGAAGAAAACACTTGCTGTGGTCTTCAACTCCATATTTAGATTGATCGACGACGTACTGTTATAGAAATAACAATAGATATTCCAAGTGGGCTTGAAATAAAATATAATACAGAGTCACACAGATCTGTTTCATATTTGGATATTGTATCAGAAAAAGACGTTAATGGTCATCAAACAATCAAGCTTTATGATAAACGTGATGACTTGACCTTAACTTTCCAATCGTCATCTTTGCTCACATATGCAGCAATAATCCTTTTTTTTAGTTTTTACCTTTACTTGGGGTGTACCTGTATATCTCTCAGTTGATTCGATACTCAAAAGCAAAGCCTACTAATGAATAATTTCTAAATCGAGGTAATTTATTGACAAAAAATTGATGAAAGTTTCCTTTTAAGTCCGCATTTCAGAAGTTCAATGGTCGATACAATGACCTTGTTAGCAGGGCATGCTCACACCTCCATGGCACCTTATCTCAGCTTGATATTTGAGAGGTCTGTGTTCTCTCTGCTTCTGATTAATATTTTTTTAGTGGATTTTTGAGTTTGAATACTGTTCATTTTCTCCATATATTTCATTCTTTCATTTTTAACTTATCTTTTTCGAGGTTCACTGTAATGATGTGTCGATCTGATTAACGCATGAGATGAGGTGGACTAAACTTCCTAAAATACTAAGTATACTGTATATTGAAATATATCAATTACTGGTGTAAAGACGGTTAATGACCTAGTACATTATAAGATTATATTTTGTCATTGCACTAATAGGGATATTTCTCTAACAAAGTGTATGTGAAAGTACAGTGTATATTATGAAATATTGAAACTGCAAAGAATAAGGAATTACTCTAGATTGATCTGGTGGATCCTCTATGAAAGCTGTTTAAATAAGTAATCAAGCAAATCAAAAAAATCTTACTCCACATTAGAATTTAAACATTTCCACAAAAAAAAAAGAATTTACGAATTCGAGCAACCAAGAAAGAGGTTTTGTATAATGAATCAAAATTAGGTATAAATCGTTGCATTTTTTAAAAATGCAATAAAAGCGGTAATCCTTGCAAGTTTTCAATCTTTTTAGCATGAAAAGGAAGTTTTTGATTTGTTCTTACTCCATGGTGTTTTTGTATTTGTATTTGTATGATGCAATATTTATTCAAAATGTTCTACATTAGAATAAGAAAATACTTGCAGTGGTCTTCAACTCGACATTTAGATATATCAAAGTCGTATTATAGTTATGTCCATTCGTATGTCGAGAGGTTTAAAAAGAACGAAAATTTGGTATAAATCTATTCTAATTTATCAAGGGCAATTTTAAAAAGCAAATGCATGTTTTTGATCGTCTCGGCATGAGTGTATACAACAACAACAATTCTGAAAATACAAATTATTCCATTTAATTTATTCCTAATTGTCGCATAAATTAAGCAAATTTTATTTTTAACTCTTCTATTTACCTTTACATGTAGTTAAGGGTAAAAACAAACCCCCCAAAAAATTTCAATCATGTACACTGATCTGAATTTCTAAAAATCTTAATAATATTTGTCTTTCATTTATCTTACATCTAGATAAAAATAAATTATAGAAATAGTATACTTTTATACTTTGATTTTAGAAATATAATATGCGAAATTAATATGAGAAATTAAACACAGTCGTATTTTCAACATATTAATTAAAACATACAACTATATAATAAATCTAGTTGTAAGAACACTAAAAAATAACCTTTCTGTATTTATGAGTACGTGTGAATTTTAATTCTATGAAAGAAATTTCCAATCTTTAATCTCTGATAAAAGTTTTCAAATTAAAAAAAAACCACAAATATTAAAGTTATTTGTATTTTGTTTAAGAGTAAACACAACTGGAAGACGTATGTGAACGATGTTTTCCCCTAAAAATGATAATACAATGTACATTAATAAGCAAGCTTAATTCATTATTTATTTTTATAAACCAACTGGTCTTGGTGTATTTTAATTTTTTTATCATTTAAAAAAAATATTAAATTCCTGAAATAAATCAAGTGTTTAAGAGTGCGTTTGGTACAAGGAGTAGTGTGTCGGTAAAGGCACCAGGTTTGTCCAATAGTATGACAACATTTGATATGAGCTTAAACACAAAAGCTTTTTAAATCTATAATATTTGATGAATGATATAAACAGATTTTTATTTTTATCAAATCTAAACACCCTTTTCAAATTTGTTCTTTTGAATATTTGCTTTTAAAAATGTACCCATTTTTATTGAAAAAAGAAGACAAAAAAAGCACAATGTGATAAAAAGGCATAAAGCGAAATCTTTTTTAAGGACAGATGAGACGTTCCTAAATAATACATGATTTTTTCTAATATTTTGTATAATTGAAGATTTACTACTTGAACATGTTTACTCACAAGAAATGGAGGTACCTTACCAGGCATTTGTGCAAGATACCAGAGGTTGGCATTTCTTATTTAATCTTTTAGGGAAAAAAAACTTAGTTTGCCAAAATTACATTTTTAATGTTTCAAATTTTTTAAAAAAATTAGAAACCAGTTAATCAGAAAGCAATTAAAATTTTGTATATTTTACATACATTATTAGAATATACAAAACAGATATTTGTGGAACGTATCGTTTGACTTTAAAAAACTGAAAGAACAAATCAAAAATATAAATATACGCTTTAAGCATTTTGTAATGTGTAATGTGTAAAACAAAATTTTAATAATGATTATATAAAATAAAAAAATCCATTTTAGTTTTATATGAGGTTACTAAGCTGGAGCCATGTTCATTTTGCACGTAAGCCACCCAATTTTTTGGTAAAGCAATATATCAACCAATACCTTAGTATCGATTTCTGACGTGCATCGCTTTCTCTTAGATTCCATTTTTATCATTTCAAGAATTCTCTCTCCAAATAATCCACTGGTTACCCAATAAATGATACGTATATTCAGCTGTTATTGCAATAAGGAAGTGGCTATTGTCCCCAGTGATAAATAGAATCTGATTTACCCAGTAGATTTTTATATTTACATAAGTTCCTTTCGCATGATTTACACAGTTGCACCCTGAGAAAGCCAATGCACAGGTGAAAACAGTGATCTACGGGTTTTATTTCAGTTTGCTGGCGTAAATTATCGAGAATAAATTTAGTTTCGTGTTTTGTTCTGCATGTAAGAAAATATATCTCCGATATGTACATTGACTATTTTTTTTGTAGGAAACACTCTGAATACGCAATAAGATATTGGTGAAAAAACTATTTTTGCTGGGTTTCTTTTTCTTTTTGAAATTTGAAACTTCTTAAAATTACTGTTGTATATTTTCGCCTATTTATACAGGATAAGCAATGGTTAATTCCTGATGTTTGTTTTAAAACATTTACATATTGCTTTTATATAGGAAAAGGGTTTACCTATTTTTTTTTTTTTTAATCCTTATTTTGAAGTCGTCCATCCTGATATATAATGAATAGGTATAAAAGGTAAATTGTTATGTGTATCATTAGCCTCATATAATTAATTCGAAATAGTTAGTAATAAAAAGGTGGAAAAAAAGGTATTTTAAAAAAGGGGGAATACGTGTTTCATGTCTTATTTATCTTGCACCTTTCAAAAAAAAAACGATTCCATATGGATTTTTTTATAACGATAGTGTAAGGAGAGAGAAATTATTATAATAAACACATTTCATTTCTTTGATTAGAAGGTGACTCATATAGTTTTCTTAACATTTATTACCAAAGAAAAAAAAAACAACATATATTTTTACAAATTTCTTTACAGACAACACTGTAGAGTAATAATTACTTATATTAACTCATAGGACATATTTCAAATAAAGTTTAATTAACGATACAATAGTTGAAAACTGTAAGATACTATATCAGAATAACAAATATTTATTCAACATTTTCGATATTTATATGGAATACAACGCTTGTTCTCTGGATTTTAAGATATGAAAAGGTCTTCATTATCTTAAGTGTGATTTCCGAGAATTCATGTAAAGGGTTTTCATAGCTGCATGACGTCCTATTTCTATTTAATCTCTTCAGATAAAAATATACAGTGTGATGTATTCTTGTGACCCTTTCCTTATACATGTTATACTCAATGTAAAAAAAAATTGAGCTGTAAATGAATACACTACATTGCAGTAAACTAGTATATTTCAACTTCCATTGACAAACGGTTTGAAACAACACAATAAAAAATGACTAGATTTACAAATATAGATCACAAAACACTTTGATACATAGTATTATGCTTGTCGTAACGTAATATATACACAAAACTTTAAGAGAATTAATTAAGAGAAAAATGTATATCGATAATAATTTTCTTTTCGATCAGAACAACATCTATATTCTCAGTGAAGAAAGTTTATGAGAAAGGAACAAAATATTTGTATCAGAAATCGGACTTCATTCCGCTGTAGACATCTCTTCAGAATCTTTCGTCTCTGATCCAATATACGTGTCTGCCGTTTGTACACTGTACACGGAATCGTTCTTTGAAGATCTCCTGTTAAATAATACACAAAATGAGGATAGGTGTTATAACCCAGTTTGCACAAAAACAAATTATACCAGTCTTATATAGTAAGACTCTCTAGTTCACTTAAAATATTCACTTTTCTGAACTATAAGATTTTGTATTCTCAATATCATGTTAAGGTAAAAAAAACTTAATTCACCTTTAGATATTTGCAAATTTTTGTAAATTTTGAATTGCCACCTGGAAGTTAAACTTTACAACATAAAAAAAACTGTTAAATAAAATTTGAATCCAGTAGGAACAACACCAGAGAAGTGTACAAACCTTTTCTGTTTCGGCGATCTGCATTTGATCAGGTCAATGAATTTGTTTCTGAATTTTTTGTTGATCAAATTGTACAAAAAGAAGTTTATTGTATAATTTGAGAACTGAAATAGATATGAGGATGACCAAACGACGTCCATTTTCGCACTTTCCAGGTCTGTCAGTTCATCTTGGTAAGAGTCCACGATAAAGTAGACACTTATTGGTAAAGTAGCTACAAGGAAATATACACTGGTACATACTAACATTCTGGTCAATTTCACATCAAATTTCTTAAGTTTTTCATTCGTTCTCTTACTACGAACAGTAGATTTTCGAAACTCTCTTGACTGTCGAATCACACGAATTATGGTCGCGTTCATCCCAATCATTAGTACAAACGGAACCACAGACAAAACTGTGAAGTCCACGTAGGTGAAGACAAATTCTTCAAAATTGAAAAATGCGTCCGTCAGAGAATTGCACTCCACTTCTGATCCATCTGAAGTTAAGCCGTTTGTCCAGAAATAATGCATATCGACTCCAGCTAGGATAACCATAAGTAGAAATACCAACGCTATACATCTTGGTATAGTGACTATTCTAGGATAGTGATATGGAAAGTTAGTTTTTATACAGCGTTCTAAAACAACACAAACAAGAATCCAAGAGGATAATTGCATAGACCAATAGATAAAAAATAAATTAAACTTACATCCGAAATTAGTCAAAGCGCGAATGTCTAAAGAAAAAGTTTCTCTGATCCAGTACCTGCTAAGTCCAACACAGAGAACTGTAATGTCACTAAGAGCTAGTACAAACAGAAAGAAAAATGGTGGTTTCTTATGAAACTTCATCTGCCTCAGGACGCCAATTGTGAGTACGTTACCAGTCACACCGACAATAAAAAGAATCGGTGATAGTATGACCCAGAGGTAGCTGGAGACATCTTCTAGGAGGCTAACATAAGTGTCGGCCGACACCACGGAGGAGGTGTTCAGCTCATCCTTGGTCACGTTGTCAAGTGACACGGGAGGCCATATTGTCGAGACGTTAAAAATGAAGTCTTCTGAATCAACATAGAACTGGTCAGTCCTGCTGACATTAGTCATGACGGCGTGTTAAAAGTACTTTTTGTTCTCGTACACTTACCCACGGCATGCGGAAAGAGTTTCACACTGGGAAAAGATTACATGTAAACACTCATGACTGCTAGAAATACTCTTATCAACTGCTATAATGTTATAGTATCTCAACGAATTGGAGTGATTGACGTCGCACAATCTTTAAAAAATACTCCCCTTAACTATCAGTAAAACGTAACATAATTAAATTAAAGTGAATAAAAGTATCAACGTGCACAATTACTTCGAAAAATGTCTAATAATTCAGATAAAGAACTTATCGCGAACACTTGTCAGTTGTAAATGGATTTGTATGAAACATTATATACTATTTTTCTCCCACCAAACCTTGACCCACTAGGATTTTACTGAGTAAAATGCCATTACATTTAAAACTGAATTCTTTTAACATTTTATCATTTTTTGCATATTGATGTCGATGGATTTACATCATCAAAGAATAAAGATCTAATGCATCGATGAAATGGAAATGATTCTTGTTAGTGGTTCTTGATAATAGCTAATTACTTTATATCATCTTTGATTACGAACAGATGGGATTCTGTTAATTATCTTAATTTAAGTGTGCTGCAGGAAAATGGATTTACTTTATTTGACAAAAAATAAAGTGAAGATTATCAAACGGGCCTCTCATTTAAAAGCGTCTTAGACTTTGTCCAGATAAAGCATGTTTACCTGTAACTGATACAGACTGTAATCAGGTATGGCGCATAGTCCTCTTGGGTCGACACAGGAAGAGAAATTATTAAAATATTATCTGTTGGTCATAAGTGATTGAAGGTTTTCTGTCAATCGCATTATATAATCGATTTAAGTCTGGTTTATGTAACATCTAATCTTCACAGCGAGTCCCTTCTCCACAAATATTCTAGAACTTTTTCTTCTGTTCCTTATCGGGATGATTATTCTATTTAATATTTAACAGTTCCTAAAGACAGAAATATGACTGGATTTTGATACATAACGTTGCTTTATTGATAGCATTTAAAGTAAAATCTAATTTAATTCTGAAGAAATTTTATTTTCATACAATTGAGTTAAATAATTGTTCTGAGAGAAATTATTTGAGAAGTCTCCCAACGTATCCCATACTCAGAGCATGATTTCATTGCAATTATGTTTTTAACCGAGGGTCGCTACTGACAAGCATGTTTATGTTGGTGTAACATGGATTTCAACAATCTGGTTTGAAGTCAGCCTTTTGTATATCCTATGATCGTTGTAATGAGAATGTTAGCTATGCTAACCTATCAAAGGGTTAGAATTTTAATGGTATATTTTTAAAAATTGTTAGTTAGGCCTTTTTTTAATGCTAAATATGATCACGGATTATTCCATCAACCTGATCAATACACAGGAGTACGTTTGTCAGGTGTGAATGACAGACAGGTGGTACTTAACCCTCATAGGTAACTGATCCCACCATCCAAATTTTCGAGGAATTTATGTTATGCGCTATTCATAGATTACTAGTATATTTTTTGTAGATTTTTTTTATGCATGTTTCTTACTTTCCTAAATTATACTTCCTTTACATTTTCATCGTAAATTATGTGTTCTTATTGTAATAATAAATCTAGGATTATAAATGAAGAAATAAATGCATTTACACTACATGTAAAGGGGGAGTGCCACTTCTGACAATGGTTACATTAAAGATCTTGAAAAATTTGCTTGTCATTGAGCTTGTCTATTACTCACCAATTCTTTTCACTCAAATTGTAACTTTAATATTTTCACTTTATTATCAATCATACTTTACCCAGTGTATTAACTTCAATAAATATAATCTTATCTTATGTAAAATAGTATACATAAAATATATTCCCTTTAAAAATTAACTATTATGTGAATGTCTGCACTAATAAAATATCATATTTTTGGTATTAAAAATCTATATACGCAATGTAATTTTTTTCTTACATCAAGCTTATTATGAATCCATTGCTGGTCAGCTAAAATTTTTTAATGAAAAAACATTGACAGAAATTTCAAGACATGAGGTCAAATAACTCAAATGATATACTTAAAAAGTGAATTTTATCTTAATAAAAAAAAAAAAGATGTATGACTTTTAATGTAGAAATAAACGTGTACAAAATGTTCTCACTATGCGATTTGTCGACAGGGGATGCATGCTCCATGGAACCTTATCCAACCTGTGATGCTTTTAGTCTGTGTTTGCTCTGCTCCCTATTTCTACTGTTTCAGTGAAGTTTGAGCTTGATTTTTTTTATCTCAATATTTCATTGTTGAGGGTACATGTATTTGGAGGGGACATTTCTGAAAGAAATTTTAACATTTTTATATACGTGGAATATGAAAACAAAACATCTTCTACTTCTCTAATATGAATCTTATGTCAACTACCAGTTTTTTTTCTTAAAATACATTTTATTCTAAAATAAAGCTTAGCATTTTTATTACATTGTTGTACATAAAAATATTAATGTTCAACTTTTGGGCGATTTTAAAATTATATTAAACACTACATAGACTATGATACTAAACAATCACCTTGGGTGATTTTTTTTTCTCTTATAGCTAACACGTCAAGGACTTCGCAAAAGTGCATCATAGAATATGAAGATAACTAACAGTATTCAAGGTCAAGGGTCCATTCAAATAATACAAATCAGGAGAACAGCAATCAAGTACCTCTAAAACATCAGTGGAATCAGGTGCCACGGAGGTTACATGTATCTAAAAGCTTCCCCTGATTGTTCATCATAAACTCTAGAACGTTAATAAGTTTATTCGTTTAACCTTAAAAGTTTATTACGTATTCTTTCTATTAGATTCATTTCATGAATATTTCTAATTCTATGAAATTGAAGTTTATTCTACAGATATGGAGGATGTCATGATCAAAATAGCATTGCAAAATAGATTGTTTTATGACTCGAAGCAATCGAAGCAGGTAAAGTTTTTTCATGGAAAAAGTTTCTTTAAAAAAAGATTACAAGTATCTCTGGTTATTTATTGCACAAGAAGTATGGCCAACAAAATTTAGTTCCTTGACGCAATATCATGACGTGTTGTGTACTAGCAAACCCAAACCAAGTTTAAAATTTATAGATGGTGTTTTTCTTTCTTTGTTTTTTAGGGGATGGGTGGGATGAAATATATGGAGATAACGAATGGTATTCAAGCTCAAGAAATCATTAAACAATATAAAGTTGAAGCAGAGCAAACTTGAATCTAAACAACCTGAGGTCATGACTTATCATGGCTTTGCTGCTTTTTAAACTAGAAAATCAAATAGATGTGAACAGACAGTTGATTTTATTTATCCCAACAAATCGCCTAAAGAAAGAACGATGGCGCTTTGATTGGCATTAGGCAGTAATCTAAGCGTACTCGAAAAGTGAAAATTTTATTGACGTGTCACTTGAAATTTTAACATTTTTTGTCATTTATCGGGTTCCTGTGAAATGGGAAAGGAAAATATTTCCTTGAAATTGAGTTTCGGTTTGCTTAACAAAAATTGAAAATTGGCTAGATTCGACAAATTAGAAAATGGTACATTTTTAAACACAGGTACATGTTTGGTCAGCCAACCAAATCATCGACATTTAAATAAAAAATGTTTCGTACAAATAATATCTGCAGATCACACGGCAAATACGCCCATCTTCTTTAATCAAAGAACTAGTAAGCATAATCATGAAAGTGAAATATTGAGATAGGTAAATTCTAGTTATTAAGTTTTGACAAGATCAGTCCCAAATTTAAAAATAAATATGAATGTTCATAAAAGTATATTTTATTTCATTAAATTCTTGAAACAATGATTTTACACGGAGAAAGATCAATATCAACAAAAATATTAATTGTAATGTAAGATGAGTCCTTTAAAAGCGATAAAATACTTTGAATCAATCGGTATCTCAACACAGAAGTATAATACTGCTAGAAACTCTCCATCCAGTCTTGCATGTGGGCCAAAATTCGATCTCTCCATTCTTAATCTGATTACAGACTGTCATCGTAAAATGGATTTTGTTTACTCTTGAGTTTAAATTTAATAAAATTTGTAACAATTATCCATTGATGAAAACCTTGTTAAGCATTTCCTCTGCATGTACTGGTAAGAGATGTGATTACTATTAGTTTATTGTTGAAAGAAGACAGATTGCATATCCTTGAGTTCGAAAATTTAATACACCATATTCACATTAAAGTAAATATTGCCTCATTGCCATAGATGAATAAAGAAACCGCGTAGAATTTCTATATCTAGACGAGTCTCTATTATGACATGGGATTCGTTGTTTTCCGTGAAACATATGGCGTCATACTTTTTATGAGGGGGAAAATTGATTTCTTCGCCATCTTGGGAAATTATGAAAATAAAGTTATCTTGGTCGCGTTTTAGAAATTAAGATCTAACAAATTGAACAAACAGCGATCGAAAAAAAATGTACATGTATAGCCAAGAGAGCATAAAACACGGACCCCTGGAAAATCCAGACATGGGATCAGGTGCCTAGAAGGAGTAAACATTCCCTGGTGATTTGTCACACCCGCCGTGAGCCTATGTATTGATGAGAGAAGGAACTTTCCGTAGTCAAATTCTGTATAAAAACAAAGGCCTAACGATGGGTATTAATCGAGTCAGCCAAAATACGACCCAGTATATTTGCTAACAACTTGAGTTTTTTTTTAATAATATCGGTTATATGCATATAATGTGCGAAATGCAGAGTTTAAACGGGGTTAACTTATTTAAAAGATACCACGAGTCTGACACATCTGTTCCATATTTGGATATTTTACTAGAAAAAGGCATTAAGGTCAAGATCTAGTAAACGAAGGGTGCCTACAGATTTATCAAATTCAAGAAATGAATTCCTTTAATGATGCCTTATAACTTTAGCTTGGTCAAAAAAGGTGTTTCGGGGCATAATTTGTAGGAAAATAAGATGAAAAACCATATTTTAAACTGTCATTTTCAATGAAAAATTAAGAAAATTAGACATGAATATGGGAGTTTTTTTGCATAGCACACAACAAAATGTATCCAGATTGCCTACAGTCTTTCAGAAAACGGTAATTTGTATGTTCTTGGTCTCTTCTTTTAAATAATGTTAAATTTAATATAGGTATCCGGACTTCTTTTCATGTGATTTCAAATTGAATTCCATGAAAATACTTTATTTTCTACATAATTCTATTAGAGCCGTAAAGTACGGGAAAAAGAAAGTTGAAAGTGATTATGACGTCATAATGGATCTAGCACCAAAAAGTCAGTCTAAGAGCATTTACTAGATCTTGACCTTAATGGTTATCTAACAACAAAGCTCTATGATAAATGTGATTACTTAACTTTTTCATCATCAACTTCCCTTATTTATGCAGAAATATATCTTCGTCTCCAGCATACGGGGTTTATATCTCTCAGTTGATTTGGTACGCAAGAGCATGCTCTGCGTAAGAACAATTTCTAAAAATATTGACAGACAAATTGCTGAAACAAGAATATCATCGTTTAAAATCATCATTTTGTAAGTTCTCTGGTCGAAACAATGACCTTGTCAGTCAAATGCTGACTAACGTTTTTTTTATACTCATTGTTAGGCCATTATATACACATTAATTGTCGAAGGATTTTTTCCGATCATGACAAGGAGCATACGACGGATGTGACAGGCAGGGGATGCTTACTCTTCCATGGCACCTGATCCCACCTCTGATTTTTGGAAGCCCATATTTGCTCTGCTCCAATTTTGTATTGTTTATTGAACTTTTTAGCTTGAATATTATTGGCTAAAATTGATCAACGCGGAGCATACTCTTAAGTATCGAAAAGTTTGGAGTAGTTAACACCATATGCCTTATTCTTTAACTCAAATTCTCCGAGTTATATTGAAGTTTTTGTATAAAAATATAAAAACAGGTATGCCAAAATCAGCACAATTAATCCCTGTTGAAATACAAACAGTTATTTGAAAGAGAACTGGTCTCCGAAGACTATTTAAATGTTGTCGATGAGGATCTCCAGCATCTTTTTAATATTTTGTGTGTAGAATCAGGGCGTTTTTTTTTAGCAAAGTAAGATTGTTGATAGCAAAAAAGCAAGAAATTTTCTTGTATTAGTCAAATCGTTCCTGAACATAAGGCTTAGAGCAATTAGAACAATTCTCCGTCATCCTTTGACTCTCAATAAGGCGTGGCATTCTTGACGCTTCGTTATTAAAGTCTGTCAAATGACGTCCCCAGGTGGCGTATAGGTGATCCATACTAAGTGAGGGGTGCATCGGATAGACTGAAGAAGGTGCGGTGGACCACCGCAGCATAAGGGAAGGACACCCTGACAGAAAACAACTGGTCCTCCAAGCATGGGGGTTGGGCAGGAGGCCAACTACCTCCTCCCGAAAAAAAACATGTACAGAAACAATAGATACTAAAGAGTAAAGAAGACCGGGTGAAGTGGCTACCGCCAAAAGTGGCAGTAAGACGACGAAGGGTGAAAGCCTTAGGGAAGCCCGGTGTCCAACTAGATCCCTTGTGACACCCAAACAAACATTCACCATCGGACCCTGGAATGTGAGAACAATGTATAGAGGAGGAGCTTCAGCACAGATTGCAAGAGAGATGGTAGGATACCAACAGGACATTTTGGGAATCAGTGAGTGCAGATGGAAAGGAGCTGGTAAGTGACACTGGCCTTGGACCAGACCGTCATATACAGCGGGGATGAAGAATTACATGAGGGAGGAGTTGCCATAATGATCAGCCAATGTGCAATGAAATCACTCATAGAATGAACACCCGTCAGTAAGAGAATCATGACAGCACGATTCTTTTCATGATACAGTAGAGTGTCAGTGATCCAAGCATATGCGCCACATAATGAAAAGGAAGAGGTGGAGAAAGACCAATTCTATCAGAAGTTGTTATAAGATGGATGTTATAAGAACGACATAATTATTATCAAGGGGTACCTAAACGCCAAGTTAGGGAGTGACAATAATGGACATGAAAGAACTCTAGGTATCCATGGATTGGGAACACAGAACGAAAATGGAGAAAGACTGTGAGAATTTGGTCAGACCAGCAAACTTGTAATCACAGGAACATTGTTTCCTCACTAAAACATACACAAAGCAACATGGGTGTCTGTTACTGGAACAGCGAAAAACCAGATTGACCATCTTCTCATCAGTGGACAGTGGAGATCTTCTGTTCTAACACCAAGGTTCAGAAGGGAGCGGATGCCAATAACGATCACTACCTGGTGAAGACCCGAATCAGGCTACGGCCCAGCACACACAAGAATAAGAACAAGGTGAAACCATGATTGGATGTAGAACGCTTCAAAAACAACGAAGTGAAAGCAAAGTTCAATGACTTCGTGAGAGAGAAATAAGAAGAGCACAGAGAAAATACTGGTGATATCGAGAAATTTGGGACCAGCAAAAGATGGCATATGTGAACTCAGCAGCAGAAGTACTTGGCTACAGGAAAGGCAAAATAATGGATACGGAGATAACGAACAGTACTCAATATCAAAGTCCATAGAACAATACAAAATAGGAGGAGAGCAAACACGGACCTCCAAAACATCAGAGGTGGGATCAGGTGCCATGGGGGGTGAGCATCCCCTGCTGACAGTCACACCCGCCGAGTGTCCTCGTCAGGATCGGGAAATAACGTGAAAATCCATAGTCAATTAAGTGTATAAATAATGGACTAACAAATAGTATAAAAAAAAATCTGTCAACATTTGACTCAATGATAAATTGTATTTGCTGACAAGGTCATTGTATCGACCAAAGAACTTATTAAACGAGACTGCTGATATTCTTGTTTCATCAACTTGTTTGTCAATAATTTGCCTCTTTTAGAAATTGTTCATATGCATACTCCTGTGTATGGAAACAACTGAGATATATAAACGCCGTATCCAGGTGAACGTATATTGCTGCATAAGTAAGGGATGTTGACGATAGAAAAGTTAGTCATCACGTTTATCATATAGCTTGGTTGTTAAATTACCATTAACGTCTTTTTCAAGTAAAATATCCAAGTATGAAACAGATGTGTCACTCTGTGCTGCTCTTGAGCAGATCAAATAACTGCAGTTATGTTAAAGGCTGACATTGATAAGAGCAGCCAGGAGTTAAAGCCCACCTTTGACCAGATATAGAAGGAGGAAAAGGTGCCCAAAGAATGGATCAGAGGACTGATCTGTAGAATATCCAAGAGAGGCAACTTACAGGACTGCAGCAACTGGCGGGGAGACACATTGCTGCCCCCCAGCCAGCAAAGCACTCAACAGGGCATCATCAACAGAATACAGGCTGGAGTTGACCGCACCCTGAGGAAAAAGCAGGCAGGGTTCCGGAGAGGGAGAGGGATTGTCAATCAGATCCTCATCCTAAGGAACATCCTGGAACAAGGCAACGAGTGGAATGCTACACTGTACATCCTTTTTTGGACTTTGAGAAAGCTTTCGACTCGGTGCAGAGAGACAGCCTTTGGTTCACTATGCAGAAATATGGAATACCCAGAAAACTGATTACTAACCAGGTCAAAGCCCTGCATGACAATTTTCAGTGTTCTGTGATTGTTGACAACGAGACCACAGACCCTTTTCCTGTGGTGACTGGTGTCAAACAAAGATGCTGCATGTTAGGCTTCTTGTTTCTCCTAGTTATAGACTTGGTGATGCAACAGACTGTCAGAAAAAAGAGAACAGGAATTAGATGGGACTTCACCACTATGCTTGAAGACCTAGACTTTGCAGACGGCATTGCCCTACTGTCATCAGCAATGTACCATTTTCAGTCTAAGACAACAAAACTGGAAGAAAAGTTGGGTTGAAGCTGAATTCCTAGAAGTGCAAAGTGATGAAGATAAATAGCAAGAGTAAAATCAATCTGACAGTTGGAAACAGCAAAGCCGACGAGGTGGACAACTTTACTTACCTCAGCGCCAATGTCACCAAGGATGGAGGAGGAACTGCTGACATCAGGAAGAAGAAAGCACTGGCCGGTTCATCCTTCAGGATGCTAGCCAACATCTGAAACACTACAGACATCAGTAGAAAGATTAAAGTCTCCCTCTTTAAGAGCCTGGTCCTCTCTGTTTTGTTAAAAGGATGTGAGAGGTTGAAGCTTACCAAGACAGAGAAAAGAAGATTGACATCTCTCATACCAAGTGCCTCAGAAGGATCCTTAAGGTCAGATGGCAGCAGCATATCCCAACCAGGCCAGTTCTGGGGACGACAGAATCAGAAAGCATCAGTAGCGAGGTGAGGAGGAGGAGATGGAATTGGATCGGCCATGTGCTTAGAAAAGATCCAACGGTTGACTTTAATGTTGCCCTCGGATGGACGTCAGAAGGGAGAAGGAAGTGAGGTCTCCCCAAGACAATTTGGCAATATAAGGTGGAGCGAAACAATGCTGGCTGGAACTCCTGGAACACTGAACACCGTGCAGTCTCAGGCAGGCCCCAGTGGAGAAGAGATGTCCAGGCCTCCTGTGCCTCCTTGCACGAAAAGAAATAAGGTTAATGAAATTTTTGTTAACAACAATGAGACGACTTAAGCCCTATCTCTGCCGCTTTCATTGGATCATTGCTACACTTGTTGACATTCGCCCGAATTCTATCCTATGTATATTTCAGAAAATGTTAATTTCAGACGCTAATTATGGAGTGTCAAGAATACCACGCGTTACTGAGGTCTGTTAATGCATTGGAGGAAAGGGCTGTGACAAAAATTAATGTTACATAATCAGTGTTTCGTGATCAAAAAAAGTAGGTTGCCGACACTCCATTTAATTGGAAAATAGTTATTGTACATATAATTTTTCAGTTTGTGTCCATTCCTAGCTCGAAGTACGACCTAGAACTTTGTCAGTAGATGCATCTTAGGAGAAATGTCTCGTAAACTGCTTTAACTAGTCAAATCATTTCTGGATCAAATACGATGTTTTACACTTTTGATGTTTACAGCTATCAAACACTGTTCCTTGCTGCATCGTAACAATGCCAAAATTTTTAGAGAATTTAAGATATTGTAACGTGTATTCCTAATTAAGGGTCCGTTTTCAGGGATACAGGGTCTTAATAAAATAAGTATAAATGAAATTTTCCTCTAGCTCTATCTGAGCATACAATTAATACTATGAATCAATATTATTTACAAGGATGATTATTCTTGATTCACTGGGCTACTTTTCCCTGGGTTCTATTTTTTTTTTTTACATGACGGGGTGCAAGCCGAAGTTCTCTTTACTGAATAACCTTGGGCTGGCTGGGTATCCAGCAACATGTTCCACAACCAAGTCCTAGGAGTACTCGGTGTCTCACCCTTATTCAGGATTACTGCACCTCGTATCTACCTATCCCCCTGAAGAACTTTGGGATGGCTGGGTACCTTGCACAGTGTTCCACAACCAAGTTCTAAGAGTACTCAGTGTCTCACCCTTATTCAGGATTACTGCACCTCGTATCTCCTTATCCCCTGGTTCACCTTTCACTTGTGCTTCTTCTTCGACCATAGCCTTTTTATTTCTATTAATTTTCACTTTATTAATTACCTATTCTTCTTTTGACACTTCCTATTTCTGAATTCTTAACGGTTCTTCTACTGCTTTCAGAAAGGTCGAAAATGCCTCTGCAGCCGTTAATATAGCCAAGGGCTACACCATTCAAACAGGGGTGAACAGGCTCCTGGACTGTTCCATTATTCCAGGTCTCACAAGCGTTTGAATGGTAGAGGCCCATTGCCTTATTCATTACTCATTACAATATTTAAAGTAAATCTTTACTCCAAAGTTTTTCAAATGACAGGGTCACATTACAACCATGAGTGTGCATTAACAGTTAGATATGCATAATGCAATTCTGTTTTGGATTATTGAGTACATGCATATTACGATACATGTACCCCAGCAATATTTTTGTTAAATATAAACTATATACATGTAGCCTTTCCTTTCCTTCGTGAGTGAGTGGTTTGGATATAGGACATTTCTGGACATTTTTCAAGGGTTTTCATATTCTGTGTGCCATGAAAATGTCAGATCTGCGCCATGACGAAAAGTGAGAATTCGCCACCTCCAACTGGAGGCGGCATTCTGGGGTTGATTTTGGATACATGTGAAGCGAATTTAATGTTAAAATCACAATTTATCAATAGTATATTACTTTTAGTACTCACCAACATTTTTATGGCTACATTGTAGCTTTTAAAATATACAAAGTCAAGCTTAGTTTTCATTTCCTGCAAGTTAAAATGCCAAATGTAGGGTGATGTTTTCCTTTCACCAATATTGGTGAGTACTAAAAGCATTGTACTATTGATAAATTGTGATTTCAGTATTTAATTCACAAGTATCAAAAATCAACTCCGGTTGGAATGGAGACGGAAAAATTTCCAGTTTTTGTAATGGCACCCATTCTCAAGTTCTAACGTTTTCCTGGCACATAAAATATCAAAATCGTAAAAAAAAAAAAAAAGTTTGGAATACGTCTGATATTTCGACCTTGGGTGAGAGATGAAATACAAATGAAAAAACACTAGTTTTATTTTTATTTTATTTTTTTCACACTTGGAATACCTTCACATTTGAGCTCTTCCGTCTTCCCCCAAAGCATATTTAGGAAGAAATTGCAAGTCCAAAAACTTTGATAGTTTTAGGGTCTGAATACACTACTACAATGTACATGTACATGTACTTTGACATAAGAAATGGAGAGTTCTCTTCAGTCACAGTAAATGAATAGAAAACAATCTCGATAAAAAACATGCATGTGTATACTGATG
This sequence comes from Saccostrea glomerata, assembly GCA_003671525.1. Classification (NCBI taxonomy): domain Eukaryota; kingdom Metazoa; phylum Mollusca; class Bivalvia; order Ostreida; family Ostreidae; genus Saccostrea; species Saccostrea glomerata. The sequence goes on from PRKT01000009.1 coordinate 1,775,183, forward strand.
TCTCAGGAATAATTCCTTTATAAAGCTTACATTTGAATACTTGTTCTTGATTCATCAGGTATACGGTGTAAATCATTTTTTCTTCAAATTCAAATTCTCAATTCAAGGCAATACATGTATTTCCATAAATTGCATCAATCAATCATTTCATCATTGAAACTTTGATGGTACTAAATATAATGAACACAAAACATGTACATATACTCAATCTTTTTCACAAACATGAATTAGGTTTAATATATCAAGCTTTTTATCTCACTCTCTCTCTCTCTAAAAAAAAATCACTTTCTTTGGAAGTTATTTACTCACATACACACCAAATAATTACAACACCATGCACAATACCATCACCTAAGAAACAGCTTCACAGTTCAAATACAATGTACTCGCAAAGCATTCTTACACTTAAATTTCATAACATTCTCATGAAAAGTCACTAAATACATACAAATAAATCATAGTACATGTATTTAAATTTTTCTTTGAAATGCCAAAACTTGACTTTTATTTTTAAAAAAAAATCATTTTGAACAATCTTCTGTTTTAAAAATATAATCATTTCAATAACCTATTGTTGTTTTTGAATTTTTTTACAAAATGGCCTCCATGAAATAAAGCACTTCATTTACACATTACAAGGAATTAGACCAGCCATCCATACAGATCTGTCTAGCGCTGCCTTGTGAACCCCCTCCATTACGTACCGGACTAGAATCGATTTGGACTGTACTCATCTGGAAACTTAAACTTGTGTGAGCCGTCTCCCATTACTTTGGGTAGGGTGCCAGCATTGGGAATGACATTCCAGGACAGAGTCAAAGTGATGTTCTTATTCCCCCTGTAAAATCAATACTGTGTAGTATTATAATTATATGTAACATACAAGGAAGTCAGTTGTGACTTGAATTAAAATCAAGTCAATTCAAACATGCATGGTAAAAGTTCACATATGATAGACACAACTTGCACCAGAAAAACATATGCAGCAGACAGGGTCTTTTTTCAGACAACTTTCTGTTTTTAAATTTAATCTTAAATTCCTTTCTAAGCTTCATATTGCCAGGTTACCTCTCCATATATAATGACACAATCAAATACAAGCGGACAACATTCAGCACTTTAAATGTGCCTGTCAAGTAATATAAATATGCCACTGTGACAATCTCACAACAGGTGAGATTGTTTTCTGTAATGTTAAGGTATTTCAGACATTTTCAAATGAGATTTTTTTTAGCATTATTTGGGAGAATAAAAATTCAACCAAATTTATTCCAACAAGTGCTCAATGCCAAAAGACTGAGAAGGATATTAGCCATTAAACCCAATGTGATCTGTTTGCAGAAAATGATTTACATTTCTCACAACAAGCTGTCTCCCCATTTTACAAAATGCATTACTTTCTTATGTGTTGAGAAAGTGTATACTCTTTTAAGATCAAAATGGCATAAAAGGGCAATATCACACATAAATAAACATTAATTTGGGGTGGGGTGGGGTTGGGGGCGGGGGGGGGGGGGG
>PRKT01000009.1:1777126-1797647 GCA_003671525.1 Saccostrea glomerata
GGGGGGGGGGGGGGGGGGGGGGGGGGGGGGGGGGGGGGGGGGGGATATAATGAAACATAATGATTTGAAGCTTAAGAGAAAACAGCATGAAAACTGATGATAAGATTTACTGAACTTACCTTAGTCCATTCCCGTAGTCCCAGAAATAATACTTTGTATTGATGCTTCTGTAATCCAGCATGGAGTTCTCTCCCCTTCTTATAATTTTGTCCCAAATTACAACTTGGTTTAATTTCTGTACAAGAAACAAAATATAAAAAAAAATCAGGTTTTCATATTCATCAATTATGTCATTCTTGAAGATAAGAATCTGAAAAGCTAATAAGCAGTACTGCCATTGAGACAATGATGTTGAGGAATTTTCTTCTTAACTTTCTTGCAATTTATATCAATTTTACACGAGTACATATGGTAAGGTTTTTTTCTGGCTTTAATTACAATAATAAATATATGTTCATACTACCTTCATTTAATTACAAATATTTGAAGTGAAAACACCTGAATACTTGAGTTTTATTTATGAACAATTCAGAACAAATATTTTTTCATCAGCTGTAATATTGATGCTGAAATTCTCATCAATGGCAGTTGAGATAAACAGAAGTACACTTACATGCTCTGGTGTTTCATATTCTGCTGTTAGGTATAAAAATAGTTGTTTTACATTCCAGTTAAATATTTTTGTTAAATCTGCTTTTAATTAAGAAATTTAAATTAAGAAACAATACTTAAATTGCACAAACAAAATTTCTAAAACAATTTATTAAATAACTCATAATTTTAAGTTGAAACTAAAAAATATCATTAAAAATTTAACTATTTTTAAGATTTCCGAGACTCCATTATATTTTTGTCTTTTAAATTTTTTTAAAAAGTTGTCCACATCATTTAAATATATGCGTTTCTTGTATTTAACAATTTGAGATGTGAATATCAGCCTGGAAAGCCCAGTAGATTTAGCATCTGCCTAATTATTCAAGATTCCCTGGTTCGATTCCAAGTCTAACCAAACATTTTCTCCATTCTTGATATATTATTTGTACTTTAATCATGATGTGTTAGGCTAAAGACCTTCAATATAGCAAGGGAAGAGTCTGAGCTGATTTCTGCTGGAGGCAAAGACCTTGAAATGAGGGGAGTGGCCAACAGGCAGATTCTATCACCATTGGCCAAATAGCTCAGCTTCGATTCCTGGACAAGCCATAATTTTCTCCTTTCCTGTTTCATAATTTTGTGTTATTGATCACCCATGGACTTGCAGGTGAAAATCTACCATGGGTAAATAATAGCTTGGGTGTGTATTTAAGAGCAAAGACCTGCATTTTAAGGATGCAGGGAAAAGCTAGGGTTTTTTGTTGAACTGGGATAGCTTGGAACCGAGGGTGAGAAGGTAGAGTATAGAACAAGTGATGCAGCTGGCCTGGGTTCAATTCCCAGTCCTGTCATTCATGCATTTTCTCCTTTTCTGTTACAACATTATGCAAAAAGTATGTATCTAATTATCATTTTTAAAAAGGATATCAGTTGTCATGTCAAAAACAACAAAGCCTAGATCGCTCTTTTCTCTGTTTGCACTGTAGTCAGGAACATTTTTTCTGTAAGAATAAGCAAATGTTAATTTCATGAGATTATGAGCATGATAAAAATATTCAACTTTAAAGATTGACAACAAAAGTTTAAATAATATTACAGATTAATTTCTTTTATCCTATCAGTATGTGAATGTAAACAGGTGTAGGTCTTTCAGTCTTTGATTCAGCAATACAGATTAAAACTTTAATTACTAATTTACTGTATGTTGTTTTGATTCCACGTGTTAAAATTTCACGATTTCTCAAAAAGTTCCAATCGCAATGGTTTTAATTTCACACTACAAGAAATTAATTAAAATTTCGTATAAGCATTTAACCGTTAGTTAATGATAGCATTCACAATGGGTTTTATTTTGTGGAAACATGATGAATCACGAACACAGTGAAATTAAAACCATCATCTTTATTTGCCAATCTACAGTATCTCAGCGAGATTTGTTGAGGCTAGGAATTTTGAACCTTCTCTTTAGTTCAACTTTTCGAAGCCATGGTAAATCTCCATGAGATTATTTTAAGCTTTGTTTACATTTTATAAATTTCAGCTAATTTTTGATGATATTTGATTAAGCCTATATCAATTTGCCTCTGTTCAAGTTCTTGAACCTGCTTTACCTGATGATCATTCTTAAATTACCTCTGATATTTCATTGCTAAAAAATTGATCTACTAATTACAAACAAATAATATCGTGAGGCTTTCCTTTTTAGCTTTGAAATTCTTAAAAGAGAATAAAAATGAGGAGGAAATACATCACATATGCTACCGGCTTTATGTTTTTTTTTTTCAATACTTACACAATCGCCTTTCCTGTACCAAGGTAGACCGATGTTTTGTGTGAATTAAATGCTGTTGTAAGAAAACAGCAAAACGTTAATGCTGCCATCACGCTTAGCGTGAAGGCAAATATAGTATTCAATCTGGATAGAAATGTGTTCATTTTGGGGAGATTGAAAGCGGAAGTGCTCGTCAGCAAATTTAAACTAAAATTCGATCCAAAATGTTCCGGTTTACCATGCAACATTCTTTTTTTTTTTCATTATTCATTTATTTATTTGTGGAGGGGTAGGGGCCTTTTTTAATTCCACAATCTCATATTTTTCCATACGTATATTTTTACATATCTCTATGGGATCTAGATATCATTATTTCTTAGGCTTCGGGAAAATATTTTCCATCATATAGGCCTATATCACATGATAATTTAGTTGTATCACATGATCGGGCGATGGCGGCTTACATCAAACATTGTCCTGCTGTTATTCTTATTTGTTGTGCATGTGTTGTCAACTGTGTACTTATAAAGACGAAAAACATTCAAAAGGAGGTATATAGATCATACAAAGGGGACTATAACTACAAAACAAAGTACTTCACACAAAAGGTATATTTTTGAATTTGAAGGGCATCTTTTGAAGCATATCGTTATGCCAGAGACATAAATAACTTGTTATTTATGTCTCTGCCAGTCTGGTTATGCCATCACTACATGAAATATACTGATATAGTTCTCATGATCTATTCTATTGGTAAGGGAGGGGGGAGGCTAAAAGGTTGGAAGTTATTAATGTCTCTAAAATTATTTATATCATTGACATTTATGTAGGCCTATACTTTATTAAATGTACACCTGATTAACTGATTAATAGAATGCTATACAAAGTGAAATTTTGCTGCCTGGCTGTGTATAATTTTTTTATGTTAATCTAGCATGCACAAGGTCGGTGATGAAGAAGAAGGATAATTTTCACCAATATCAGTTTTGTGCGCATAATCTTCATCAACAATAGTCTTATAAGAGAAGTTGACTGTATACATAGTAATTAATTTAGGGGTCCCAGGTCTGAGGATTGATTCCTGTGTATACATTTTCTCCTTTACAATCCAATGAAAATAATATGTGTTCATTACAGTATAATGAGTATTTGATGTAACAGGGTTGATGGTAATAATGAATTCAAAACGCCTGTTAGGGTTCGTACTTTTTATTCAATAATAGAAGTAGAAATATTGCCCTGAAATAAATAATAACAATATTGAAAATATCATAAAATCATTAATGCACGATCAAGTACTATACACAATGCTGCATAAAGGGAGGTAACTCTTACATTCATTACACGTAATACAATACTCCCTTAGAATTTACACTTTGTGTATACAATTGAAAGACTTTACAACAAAATATATATTACTGTTTGTGGCATGCTGTTCATTATCTCTAATTTTGTTCCATGAATTTTCAAAAGCCATGAAAAATCAAGCTTCGTGTAATATCTTCATAGACATTATAAAACCTTCTACTAATAAACAATAGATCATAAAAACAATAGCATACCATTCTGAGGGAATAGGCTAGCTCCCATGGTTTATCATACAGTATATGGCTGGGAGTCCAACTGATAACTAAAAATTATCATAGACTGTATAATTCTCTGATCATAAAACACATATGTACATGCATACTGATATTATCTGGATCATAAAATACACTAGCTTTACTGCTAATAGCTAAGTAAAATATCTAACTTCCAAAATCTCTTTCTTACTGTGCAAAAATTAATATTGCAAGAATTACAGATTTCACATTTAGTGAACTATATTATAGATATGTTAAAGTTAGTTAATAAAAATTAGCTTACCATAAGATGAAGAGAGTCTCAGTCAGTAGGTCAAATTCTGCCATACAAAAATCAATGGAACCTCTCTACAAACAATCTGGACAAAGAATAACCAAAAAAACTAAGAACCTTGGGATTGTATTTAACAAACCAATAAAACACAAGAACACAAGACTAAAACCCAATAGAAATAAAGAACTTATGGAACTATATATGGCCAGGACCTTAATTATAACCCTATTAAGGCAAATAACAGGGTTGCAGTGTATGTTACACCTGAATGACCATACATTTATCTTGTAAGCTGAAATAGAAATACATACAAATAAAATGAAAAATAATTTGATATTTATTAATTAATAATAAATTAATTAATTAATCATCACTCTTACATTGAAATCAACATAAACAAAATATGTTAGATAAATTGCAATTGGATTTCAAAAGGTTACATCAAAGTTTATTTTTTTAACTATGCTTTAGTAGCATTGGTCAATACATGTATTTTAATGAGCTATGAAATATTTAAAATTCTCTTCCATTGCAAGAATGGGAGAGGACTTTCATTTCAATGATGCTTGTCAGATCAGATATGATATTATATTGGATTATATGACTTTTAGTTTTTTCATGCATTATGAATCTAGGAAGTAGAAAATGAAATGACTATTAAAATACCGTCACATGCCACATTGATTTAACTATTGGTTTTGGCTATTAAGCTGATTTGAACCAGTCTTGTGTGATGAATGTTATCTGAAGTTTCTTGTTGGACATGTTGAAGTTTTTTTTTTGCAGGTTGATCATTTTGGTTTTGTAAACAAAGACACATACCAGCAAAGATACCTTATAGCAGACCAATTTTGGGACAAAAATGGAGGACCAATTTTCTTCTACACAGGGAATGAAGGGGACATTACATTGTTCTGCAATAATACAGTAGGTTTATAGTGTCTTTTAATTAAGTTTGAGTAGAGATAAAACTGATAAACCAGAAGGCAACAACTGGTCTCTTCAATATATCAGGAACAGTTATAAAGATTATTTCATTTTTAAAACAATTTACTTATCTGAAGTTTGTGCATGTTTAACAGAAAAAATGTCAGTGTGTTAAGATTTTACACATATTTCTCTTAAGTGATTTAACATTTATTGCATTTATCAGGGTTTTATGTGGGACATTGCACCAGAATTTAAAGCCATAATCATATTTGCTGAGCACAGATATTATGGAACATCTATTCCTTATGGACAGTCTGCTTTTAAGGTATATGTACATTGTACATCCCTTAGCAAGGGACAGAGATTCTTGCCCTCCTCAATTAAAAAACTTTTTTTAATACTCTAATGCTTTTCACGTGTTATTTGCTGTGTATTGTTTAATCAAGGAACAAGTGCATCGGTTTATATAGCAAAATTCTTCTGTTTTATCTGATTTATCTTTAGCATATTCATATAAACAAAGGAAGATCAATTGTTCATAATTTTTCTTGAAAACAATTTATAATAAATGGAAGTCTTTATTTATGATATGAAGCGTAAAACGATGGTGATTTATTGACAGGACCCGGCCAAAATGAACTATCTGACTTCAGAGCAGGCCCTGGCAGACTATGCTGTTCTCATCCAGCACCTTAAGTCTACCATACCGGGGTCCGCAAACAGTAAAGTCATAGCGTTTGGAGGATCCTACGGTGGAATGCTAGCAGCATGGTTTAGAATAAAATATCCCAATGTTGTTCAAGGGTAGGAGAAAATATTTTTTTAAAAATCATTTAGATCTTTTAATTATCAACCTTGTCCTGATATGGGAATTCTTGGCAGATGCTGATAGCCATAGAACATGATACAATGTATTTACTACTATTCCCTGTTTTTTTTTTTTAGGTCTATAGCTGCCTCAGCCCCTATATGGACCTTCTTGGCAGATGCTGACTGTGATGCCTTTGATTACACTGTCACTGAAACCTTCAGAAAATCTTCTCAAGCTTGCGTCGACAATTTCAGAGCTTTATGGAAAACACTGGATACCTCAGCTTCACAAAGTATGTCTTATTTACCACTTCAAGTAGTTGTAATTTAAAAAACTACTTTTGTGTATAAAAAACACAACACTTACAATTTTCATTGCAAATGCAAGTTAATATATACCTAATCCAATTTAAATATGTCTACAGTACTCTAAACCAATGATACCTTGTGTTCTCCTAGCTGCTGGTCTCTCCAAACTAACAGAGATGTTCCACCTGTGTAAACCTCTGAAGAGCGTGGATGAAGTGGGAGCTCTGAAGGGCTGGATTCAGTCGGCCCTTGTCTATCTGGCCATGGTGGATTATCCGTATCCCTCCAGCTTTCTAGCTCCCCTACCAGCATGGCCTGTCACGGTATATATCTGTTATAATGTACATTTAGTGTCTCATTGGTTTATAAGTTTTCAACTCTCTTTAAAATATTTATCAAGTTGTCTCCCTGTAAAAGACATGACAAGTTTTTTTCCTTGTAATACATTATCTTTCTGTAATACATGTACATGTAACAAGTTGTCTCCCTGTATAACTGTAACAAGTTGTCTCCCTGTATAACTGTAACAAGTTGCCTCCTTTTTGTGAACAGCAGAAAGAGTGTAACTGTATTTTAATTCATAATGAATAATTTTCAATTGTAAGATGATAAATGAGGTGTTTAGTTGAAAATATAATCATTAATTAAATTAGTTCTTAACATACACTTTCAGGCAGCCTGCCACCCTATGTCTACTCCCCTGAGTGGGGACAATTTGATCCGTGGTGCAGAAAAGGCAATGAATGTTTACTTTAACTATACAGGGACCACACCTTGTTTTGATATCACAGGTCAAGCCACCCCAAACCTCGGAACCTCAGGGTGGGATTACCAGGTATAACATTGTAGTCAGTTTGTGTCTTGGGTATATATTTTTACCAAATGATAGCATAAAATTACAAATTTAGACATATTGATAATGCAGTGAAACTTTGTTATTTTGATGGTTAAAGATTCAAGATATTGAGGGTAAATATTCTTAGAAATATATGCTTGGGACTTGACAGTCAATAAAACATATCAATGGTATTCAAGATATTGGTGTTCAAGATATCTTAGTTTAACTGTATTTATAGAAGAATATGTTTTGCTAGGAAGCTGTTTGTACAATATTTGGATGTACATGTATTTGCAACCATGAATTTAGCTTTGGCCAATCTCTTTAAATTCTTGCTGCATGTTCTTGCATTTAGTTTTGAAAGCATTATATAATTATTACAGGTTTGTTAAAATTTAATTTGTAGTCCTGCACAGAAATGGTGGCCCCTAGTTGCTCTAATGGTAAGACAGACATGTTTGAGAAATCTGCCTGGGACTTCAATGCCTACACTATGGGTTGTCTCAAAAACTGGAAAGTAAAGCCAGACATTAACTGGCTGGAAACACAATACTGGGGCAGAAACTTGTCTTCCACTTCCAACATCATATTTAGGTCAGTAATTAATTGATACAAATTAGCTCAAATATACAATACTCTCATCAAACTTTGTCCTCCTTTATCAATAGAATATATATGTTTATACTATTTAAAGTGATTAATATAATGATACCCATAAAACACTTTTTAAAACAAAATACTGCTGAACATAAAGTTGTTTCAATTTTTTTCTTCAATAATTTCATAATGATGAAAAAAAAACAAAAGTAACAGACATAAATTATTTTCATTTACAACTTTTAACCTTTACTGGAAAGCATATAAAATAAAGTTTTGTAGAATTGCCTTTACTTCTATGAGACTTATGAACTGTTTGTTTTTAGCAATGGTCTGTTGGATCCCTGGTCCTCAGGAGGAGTTCTAAAATCTCAGTCTGATTCTGTCATTGCCATAGTGATCCCTAACGGAGCTCATCATCTCGATTTGCGAGGTTCAAATAAAGCTGACACTCCAGACGTTATCTCGGCTCGAAACACGGAAAAGAAGTACATAGCCAGCTGGATCAAATCGCCATAAAAGTTCATCTCATGGAGGAGCTTTCTCAAGTTATCTACCATTGATCTTCCAATAAATTTGCATAATACCATGCTTAGTGGAGGACATGATTACAAAGAGAGAAATTATTTTTCTTGTTTTAATCTAGTCGAAAAATGGATTAACATGTACATGTTTACCAGGTTTTGAAACTGTGCATTTCATAAATATTTAACATAGCATTTTTAATGGGATTTTTAAATATAATTTATCACATATTTAGTTTCAAGGTCACTGCTGGTGTTTCTTATTTTGTGAACATTCCTTAAACATATACATAATTCAGAGAATACGAGTACATGTATTTATATTTTACAATTTACTTCAAAATGATGTACAATGATTTGAATATACATTTTACATGTACTTCATATATCAGAGACAATATTTTTGCTGCAGATTTTTTTTTTCAAACTTTATTAAAGTCAGTTTTTAATACAGTCTAGTCTTTGCATTTTTAAGTACTGACTGAATTCAAGGAGAAAAACTGACAACAGGGGCAATTCACAGGTGCTTGAGGACAGAAACACCCCCCCTCTTATAGACCCCTGGGTCGATTTTTTTTAGTCACATATTTGTGATGTAATCCATACCACCAGCCCGAAAAATTACAAAAAACAATTTATAAAAATTCTTAACCCACTCTATATATAATTACAACAAGGGTCCTGTCCTCAAGAACCTGAGATCACAATTGTTGCACACAGTTCATATTTCTATACTATGCCAACCTGTTACTTTTGTGAATTCATTGGTGGATTGAGAGAGGAGGAGTCTGGGGTTAGAACCCCCTTTATTTTTGCAGAGAGAGAGAATATTTTTTCCCTAATATATACAATTTTACATCCAATATTTTGAGTAAAATAAGTAGTTTAATCTTTTTGTTTATCTGCTCACTAGCTAGACTTGCATGTTTACTTTTTTTGTGTACCTTGTCAGTCCCGGCCCAACCATCCACAAATAACATGCAAGGTTTCACTTGATATCATCAGAAGAAGCTACATGTATGTCATTTTGGCTATCTTCTGAAAAGTAACTAACTTTAACATAAATGAGAAAAATATTTTTCTTCTTATTTTATGGAGATATTTTAATCAATGAAGAGAAAGATTTTATATGAACCTAAAATATGCAGGGATAGGGGGCTCAATTTTTCTGAGAATAATCTTTTGCTGTAGCCATAGTTTTAATATGCAAGCTTTGAATTGGATGTCAACTTTGAAAACCATTGCTATGGGCTTGGAAGTACCTGTGGTGTGTTTCTAGGCACAAGTTTAGGGGGCACTGACCTGGAATCCCCCCTTTCAAAAACTGCTGGATCCACACCCTGACATTTGTCACGTTTGAGTAGGCAGCAGTTAGGCCCCTTTTCTGCCAAATACAAGAACACTTGATTGTGAAACTTTATTTTAGCAGGTAAGATATTTATACATATTGGAGAACTCTGAATGATCCAATTAGCCAGAAAAATATCCAACAATTTAATGATTATCTTTTTATAACTTATTTAATCAGTTCTTTTACAACTTCATGTGTGAAATATTTTTGAAACATTTTAAAAAGTATCATTGGTTTTTCTTCATAAAATTTTAAGCAATTTACATATATGTATAACATTCTTACAAATGGAATATACAGTAAAGTTAAATAGACAAATTAAAATTAATTACAATATTCATTAGACAAGAGATATCAAAAGATTTTAAATCAAAGATAATGTTATTAAATAATTAAAATTTTCACATATAAATGATCGTTTCCTACAGGAATAATACAGACATTGTTCACTAACCAGTCAAGATCAACTAAGCAATAATATTCATGCATGTACATGTACATATAATACATTTATCATATAAAACCTGTTGAACACAGTTTTGTCATATCTTTCAAAGAATATCATAAGGGAGAGTCAGAATAAATAAAATCCAGAGAATAAACAAGTACAATGTGTGATCTACTTGCTGCTAAATACTGCTGGAACTTTGGATGGTATATTATTTAACTGCTGGAACTTTGGGCTGTATGATTATTACTGGAAGTTTTGATGGCATATTGTGTCATGTAAACAAAATGAAGGCGATGCATTTAAATAAATGACCTAGACTAGACTTCAATTCACGTGTGATTTCCTACTCTGTCCCTGGGTATTAAACGCAATTCAGATCCATGTTTTAAGAAAACATTTCCTGCAAAAGACAAGAAAACAAAATTAATTTATGAAATATTTATTAACGGTAATGTATGCTGAAAGTAAATTTTACATTTGATAAGTACACTAATAATTTGTTAAGTAATGTAGATTCCTAAATATACACGTAGAATTAATTATCGCGTAATTTCGCGAGAAGCACCACACGCAAAATAAAATTACTCGCTTTTATTTTAATAGTGCTGAAATCTAAGTAAAATCTCTTGACCAACCGTCTATTAGCAAATTATTATTCTCGCGATTTGACACTAAAGAGCCTATTCGCGATATTAAGTACTCGTCAAAAATAAGGAATTTACAGTAACACTTAATTTTAAAAATCTTTATAATACATGTAAATAACAGAGGTTTTTATATGTTTCATCTTTTGTTTTATGCGCAATTTTGTAATCTTGAAACAAAACAATATGCCTGGTACAAAAGAAATTACATATCAATCTTCCGGGGTATATTTTTATATAAGACTGGAATTTTCAAGAAATTATTTTATATCTTGCTCAAAATGCTAAAAACAGTTGTCTCTTTTATAGTTTAGGACATTTTCTCTAACCTGCACTTTGGGCTGGATTGATTCCTATTCCATCATTCGTAATAATTGCACTGGTAGCAGGGGGTACTTTGAACTGAAAATATTAAACAAAATTTCACATAGTTAAATTAAATACCATTAATATTTTAATGCACCTGTGACAAGAATATCTGCATTGAATATTAAATACATTGAATATTTATATATATACAATACTACAATTTAGATAAAAACAACATTTTTTCTAGAATACATGAGTAAATGGTAATCTGAACAACATATTGATTTATTTATTACATTTAATGTTGAATTTGTTCAGAATAAAATTTTACCTAATATAAAAAGCTTGCTACATGTATGAATTTAAATTCAAATTTAATCACAAGAAAATTAACTTTATATATAAATCATATGTAAAATATGCAGAAACTTCCATCATTCTCTTCCCACAAGGAATAAAGAAATAATACAGATTGCAATTTCTATGTAAGAAAACACTTCAAAATGAAAGAATATGTGAAATGCAAATACATGTAGTTGTTTGTTTGGAATAACATCTTATGCAAAAAGTGTCAGATTATATATTTTAAGTTATGGAATTAAAATATGACACAACTGCCAAGGTAAATTAAAAAATATTTTCCAGTAATAAAAAGTGCTTTTCAAATATTTCAGATAGGATGTAAGGGTTTTAGTTACAGCGAACTTCTCTTCTTTGGTAAAAATAAATGTCACTGAATTTTCTCTGATCCTTCATAAAAACCTGAAACCTTGGTATAACTGGTGTATAGCCTACCTCTTCGGCTGCGAACTTCAGCACGGCCGTGAAAGGGGTTTGTTCAGGTACGCTTAACCTGAGATAAAAAGAAAATATATCATCAAGTAGTCTACAGACTGGATTGTAACGTAAATATTCCATTCACAACTTAAACCATCCAATTTCAGAAAGGGTGTAGCACTTGGGCTTTGTTTACAAAATGCATTGTCTAAGATCTGTATATTTATTCCAAAAGAGGGGCGTGTTAAATAGGGTGACCGAAGAGTTAATTACACTTGTATTGAATGTGGTGACTTCAATAGAAATAGTGAAAACCCACTTAAATGCGTAATAGTCTTGGAACTAACAGATCTCTGGTACCGGTTTTATTGTCCCGTTTTTAAGAGGAGGACATGGAAATTGAAGAAGTGTCAAATCTATCCCTCAAAATTTTAATTGGAATTTAACATTAACCCACTAATAGATAACATTAACTCACTAATAAACTCCTTTTAAAAGTTCAAAAATCATTTGGAAAATATTTCGTTATTAAACTGGACTTAGGGTTCATTCTTTTTACATAGGTACTTAATAACAATGAAAAATTTCCAGGAGTTATTCTGTTTGAAATAAGTGTACGTGACTGTGGTTAGAATGAAGAATTTGCTTTCAAGTTCCGGCATCAGAACATGTACAGTAGTTTTTATAAAATTCACTTTTTATAAAATAACATGCAATTTCTCTTCAAGATTCCTTTGAAAAAAAATTCTTAGCTTACATACTAACCATTGTACATGTTCAATGAATGCATGTTTTTAAACTAAAATTAATAAACAAAGATGCATAGCGGGTTCCAGTTAATGTTCCCCCTTTCTTTTCTCCTCACTAAAATAAGGGGAAGCTCAGGAGTACTGTGAAACAATATATTTGAAAAATGATGTAAATCAGATGTAGATACTTAGAATTTGAACCTCCTAACCTCCCCGTTATTTACATAGGAGAACTTCAGATCCCCTTCTACTTTTAAAATGCCCGCTACTATTTTAATTCTTAGAGACATGCAACCCTGTTTTAAGAATAAAAAAATATATGGTATACCCCTAAAAAAAAACACTGTATAGTTAACATAGGATTGAAGTTTTTATAAATTTACACATTTTTTTTTTTATTTGAGAGGTAAAGCAACTTTCAATCTTTCATCTCTGTGAAATTCTGATATTAAGAATCAGTACAATCCCTTAATTTGCACTTGTAAATCTGCTTTAAAAGTGTTCAATTTTATCTAATCTATATATCAAACATTATTTAGCTTAATTGAACATAAATTATTCTCTGATGAATGATGTACACAACAGATTCTACAAAGGTAGGGTGAAAAATAACAAAAGTGAATGGATTCAGGACAACTTCAAAGATTAGGGCCAAGGGTGCAGGGGGGGGGGGGCGGGGGGGGGGGGGGGTTAAATATCTCAATAAATATTCCCAAAATTAGAAACTTTGGAATTGTTCTGTAAATTCTGCAACTAAGAACAAATTTTACAAACATCAAATAATGCAATGCTAGAACAAAGTGAGAAGCACGTACACTGTTATAAGCATGTTTAAAAAAAAACATGTTGCACTACCGGTATAATTCTTTCTGTTATTACGTAACTCTATACAATGAATACAATAATATACTGTAACAGTTATGGAATGGGTTATGATATGAGGGGATTAGCAAATTTATAAATGGTTCCCATAGGTGTCTATTTCCCTGAGAAGAGTCTATACTAGTATTTCCCCCATTTGCTGCCTAATCCCTGAAAAATCAGAGCTACTCCCTGGGACTATTCCCTCATTAATATTTAGGGCTGGGCAAAAATATTGATATTCCGGTATATTGCAATACTATGACAAAAAATATCGTATTGCAATACGTTTTTGTAATATCGATATATCGGGAAAATGCTTAAACTAAGGAATTTAAATAAAAATAAAATACAAAGAGTTGTGAAAAAGCCAAACAGTAAGAAAGACGCTATTCTATGGGTATATTTCAGAGCACAACTTTAATAAAATCAACAAGATTTTTTTTACCTTTTGCTAACTTATCATAGTAATGTATGTTCTTCATGTAAATTAAAGTTAATATTATTTTTAAAAATGCCATTTTAATAACGTTGAAAATATTGCAATACATATTGCAATACAGTTAAAAATATCGCAATATATCGCAATACGAAATCTCTGGTCAATACCAAGCCCTACAGAATATTTATTAATATTTTCAACCAATCAAAATGAACAGTAGGCAAAGCATTCAGGAAATCTCAAGTCTGTGATGTAATGTTATTAGGAATAGACTATGACTTCAAAACATTTCCCAATGCAATGTCAAATTCATTCTGGAATTCTAGCAAAATACATAAAACAAAAAGTTTTTGAAATATCAGTGATTTTTAAGAAAAAAAACAAACCATTTTAATTGTCCTCAGTAATAATGCATAAGTTATCTTGCAATCTTTTGAACCACATGAATTTGTGTTTATAAAGTCTCCATATTTGTTTTTTTTTTGTCTGAAAATCTGTTTAATAAATCACCTATGATTGAATCGGTTTAATAAAACAGTATGGATTGGTACTTGGGAAATAGCAAATTTATGGATCCCCTAAGAGTCTACGATGTTAAGTTATAAGCAAGATTTTGAACCATTATCATAACATTTTGACATGGAATTAAGTCAAATCATACTATTACTGAATTATAATTTACAGAATGATGAACAGGATAATTTTTTAAAATATAGATCTGAGAAATCATTTAATTTTAAAAACAACTTTAATATTATTTTCCTTTGTATTGAAACATTAGATATGTAACAAGATTTTAGCTATATGTATTACAGTGAAACTTGTCTGATCCAGATGTTGTGTGACTGTCATCTTTGTACGCCAAGGGTTTCTGATACACTACTCTCATCCCCGATTATGAGGAGAGTAGCAGAGAGTAGCGTATCAGAAACCCTTGGCTAACAAAGATGGATGCTGTGTATTCCAATATGTGCATATATGTGCTCCCCCCAAAATTAAAGATATGATCTTAGAGAATGTCATCTCCAAAAAGGAATGTAGGCCAAATAAAAATTTAATAGTATAAACAGTCATCAATATGTAATATTTCCCTCATTCTTTTTTTAAGTTTTCTTATTTCTGATAAATTGATAAAAAAGTTTATAGAGAGCTTTAATATCTTTTATGCAACAATAATTCTAAAACTGTAATGAACAGCTGTTAAGCTGATCTTCAGGATGTGCCACTTACACTTTGTATGGTAATTTTGGATCCGAAGTCAAAATTATCTTGAACGTAACCTTTGACCTGTAATACAAGTAAGAAAAATTATGATTGACTTGATAAATATCTGTCTAATACACAAACACAGCACAAAATACACACAATAACTCAACTTACATGTTTTCTGTGTATAAACCGGTGACACGCAATACCGGAAGTAAAAGAATTCCCAACCCCCTATTATGAATGCGCCATCTACCGAGGAAAGCCTATCCTATTTAAAGCAATTGATCATGTGACTTGAAAGAGAGATAGAGGGGAGATTCTCTTATCACATTTCGAACTTTAAAGGCAAAATGGAGTTAACCAGATTTCTACTTGTGTTTATTTTATGTTTAATTTCAAGGACCCTCGCTTTTGAAACAAAGAAATTATCTCAACCTCTCAAACAAAACATTTTAACACTGAAGGAGCCCTTGAGAGAACCAAGTGAAACCAGAATAAGGCATGCGGATGAGGAGGAGGATGAATTTGGTAATTATATAAAGTATATAACGCTAGCTGTTGCACTTAAGGGAAGGGGAGGGGGTCAATTTTTGTTTTCCTTCACATAAGAAATCATTTACTTTACAATTGCGGCAAAGCATTTTTTAAAATTCATTTTTATCAATAAATAAATAGATATAAACGGATTGTTAGATTTTTTTTAACTAATAGATTAATCAAAGTAATTAAAACTTTTGTGTAAAATAGAAAAATTAAAGCTTAACATTTTTTAATTGTTAAAAATTCGTAAATTAAATGAATGTCATTTAATTAAAGTGTCAAATCACGCGTTCGGTATGGAAATCATTATGCAAGTTTTCCATGATAAGTCGGTGTAATTAGTAAAATAGTATCTTGACCAACTAAATCATAACTTAAAATTCTTGAAAGAACTGACAACACTGAAGAGAATATCAATATTAAAGGGGAAAATCAAATTATTAGTAAACATGTGCATACGTCACGTTTTTCACTAAATGTAAACTTTCTAGAGGTATGGATGCACTAATTATTATCAGAATTATATTGCGGTGTAAGTCGGAGACATTCGTACTGCACGGTTAATCTTCTGAGCTACTGATAGCAACACGACACACTGGGTCAATGGTATATCTCAAATCGTCCGCAGGTTATAGATAGGACATTTTTACATGCTTTAACTGTGCATTTCATTTCTTGTTCTGCATTTACTCCACTTCGAAAATACTGCTTAGTCATTTCTGTTACGGACTTCGATCTATCATTCAATACATGTAAAAGTAGACAAAGGGGGGAAATAGAAAGCACCTTAATTAACTGGAGTTTTGTCAATTCACAAGCGACCATTTGAGACATCTCCTATTTTCCCGCCAGTATTCTGTTGCTAATTCTTTCTCATTGAATGTCAAAATAAATAAGTTGTAAGGAGGTGAGTTTTTGGATGGCACTCGGATGTATTGTAGCTGCAGACCTGAGAAGTGCTGGGTCATGCCGGGGTTTCGGGCACTGCATGACAATGTGATGTGGTGCCTGGAGCTCGGTGTCTCTGTTTACGACAGGACGGGTATCGAATTGCAGATCTATTGTCCTCAGTAACCACTGCGGACCTCGCTATTCACAGAAAATAACATTAAAAAAAACCTTCGATAGATCCACAGGTTCTTAATTAATTAACCTTAAAATATCCATAATCTATAATTTAAAGATATTTTTTAATTGTTTATAAAATTAATAGTGTTACTTCCTTTTGGTCGTGCATTTGAAGTCATAATGAGAGGGAGATGAAGGGTCTCCATCATGAAAATTTTTGTTTTTTGACCAGATTGGGGAAAAAATGTCGCATTTAGTTTCTAATAAGCTTATCACACCAAATGCGTCTTTCCCACGCCAGCTACTGCCATTGTACTAGAAGCACGATTAAATTGAGATAGGTGGACAAAAAATTCTTGACATATTTAGGACACTGTCCCAAAACTTAGGGCCAAAATTTATAGAACTTTTGTTTTCAAAACAATATATATCATGTATATTATCTATGACTTTCGCCAAATTTAATCCGATTAAAACACGTTAAGATAAGTAGGGAAGTAATTTTACACATAATTTTATTTTTGAAATCTTTTGTTTTCGTTCAATAGATTCACTATGGCCAATAACGCCAAATTTACTGTGAAGAAAACATAAGAAATTTATTGAAATTCGTTTTTCGACTGAACTAATAAACATAAAAATACTTTTTAATATACCACTAAAACGATAATAAACTCCCAATGATGTGGCTATTTTCAAATCTTAATAGGAAGATAAATATGATTGATTCCTTTGACATATGGGTGGTATTCCCTTTCATCATTTATTTAAACTTCTCACACTTCAAGAAATTCTTTAAACACATAATTTGCTTTACGACAAAGTAACATGCAGGACTTGTATTAGACAGACGTTGACGGGATAATAGATTAATGCGATTTATGTGCTAAATTTGGACAAGCGGACCGAACACGCTATCTCCGAGGTCCCCAGTTTCTAAAGAAAACCCCAGGTAGTCCCTTTCATGGAACGAGATTTGTTGGGTAGAAATGCATCGGAGAGAATCTGAATTGTGCTGACTGTTATAATGCAGATTTGAGGAATGCCACCACATAAGATTTATATTCCAAGCTTTTTTCTATGAGTATCTGAAGATGTTTATGCTCTCGTCAATAAATATTATTTTTGTTTTGTTAGCCTTCCCCCAGTGCGTTTAAATCTTGCTGAATAAAAAAATACATTCAAGATTTAGTTCAAGTGACCCTGTTCACAGTCAAAGAAAAAGAGTGGTTAATTGGAATCTCTGACATAGAGTAATGGCGGGGTAGATCGAGTTCCCTCGTCTTTACCGCCGAGTGTTTGCAGTAGCCGTTCGTGCCTCCTGCACGCTGCATTGTAACAAGTGATCACAGTCTCAGTTATTGTTTCTTGTAGATAAATAAACAGATTGAACCTGAAAGCTAATATTCTGTTTGTTCAGCGAAATGATCCTCTGTCCCAAAGTGCCTCGGCCGCGGTACCAGGTACCCAACTGTCGCGATAAAAGCTCGTCTCACCCGAAGTCTGGCATCGCGGTACCGTGGATCCGCAATCACTGAGATTTACACTGATCTCGTATCGAATTAACAAGTTTCTCAACCTGTAACATCTCCCGAGTGTGATAACCCGAGATCTTGTCAGATTGAAATTATATTTACGAGGAAACTATTATGCCATTTAAAATTTTTATTTATGCATGTCTGTATTACTGTGAGAATCGTGGCAATTTAAATACATGGTTAATACTTTAAGGCAATATAAGGTTATGGAAGGTTAACACTGAAGACATGTAAATTATCTATATGAATTCATCTCTTTTAAGGGAACCACGAGGCAAACAAACTTCCAAAACTAAAATCTGTAATATTGGCAAATACAATGTAATTTTTCAAAATTATATAGAACAATTTTTGTTTGTTCCCCCTACTCGGGGGGAAAAAAATAAAAGGTTGACGTCGGGAGGTAGGTAGGTTATTATTTTCCAGAAATTTTTAAGATCAATAGAAATCCACTAAAGGACCGATCAAAATTATTTTTGTATATTTTATTATAACCCTTTGTCAGTTTTGAAAACGAATTTAATTCAACTTTTAAAATTCGTTTTAATGAATTTGTTAAAACATATTTTCTGAAATTGTCAAAACAAACTTAATTCGCAAGAGCATGCTCTACGTATGTACACTTTCTAAAACGAGGTAAATAATTGACAAACAACTTGAGGAAAAAATATCAGCAGTCTCGATAGCTGCAGAACTGCAGCGTTATGTATGGTTTTATATATTAGTCTTTGCCCATAAAACGCTACAGATCCTGTAATGCAAAAAAAAAAAAAAAAAAAAAAAAAAAAAAAATTCAAATTACAGCGCAAGATTTTTTGCGCACTGATTGGGAGAATTTCTCCACTTTTCAAATTTGGTAAAACATCTACCTTTCACCCCCTAATCCCAGACACATTCTGAAACCAATCTGTGTGCTTATCCTCCTCTCAACCCTTCATAGTCGCCTCTACAGGCGATAAACTTGCTTTAGTTGAATTGTCTGATAAATTGCAGAAAGGAGGTGTATAAAACACATAGATTTATTTGAAATATGTCTAGAATTATGGATGGAAATGTAGATGCACGTTTTTTGCATTACGTGATTCGTAGCGTTATGGTCAAAGATAAATATATAAAACCATAACGCTGCAGACTGACGTTTTCCATACTAATTGTTAGTCCATTGAATTGAAGACAGATTTCTCATTATTTACCGATCATGATAAGGAGCACACGGCGGGTGTGACCGATAGGCAGGGGATGCTCACTCCTCCATGACATCCCACTTCTGATGTTTCGGAGGTCTGTGTTTACTCTGCTCCTATTTTGTATTTGAGCTTGAATGCTGTTCGTTAGATCCATATATTTGATTCAAAAAATTGTTTCTAAAATTCACAACGAATTTGTTCGTTATCTCCATATATTTCATTAAAAATTTGTTTCTAAACGTCATTACGAATTGAATACCGTTAAATTGAATTTCTAGAATTCGTTAGAACGAATAAAATTAGTTTAACAAATTCGAAGGTACATTATATCGAAATCAAAAGTACATTTCGATAGGTCTTATATGGGATTCCGTGAATATATAAATTGCAATATTTTTAAAATTCAATGAAATTAAGGTTGACCGGATCAGGGCAATCCAGAATTATTTTTAAAAAGGGAATCATTTTCTGGAAGTTAATTTAAGAGACGTTCAGTCAATTGGGAGAGGGCAAACAGACAAATTATTTTTAAAGATGGTATTTTAGTTTTTAGTAATCTACATATTTTAGTCAAAGTTATTTTAACAGAAGGACAAAATTCAGTTTCATAGTAAATAACATTTATTATAAATTTTTACAATGTGACACATGAAACACATCTTATAAAAGAACGGAACACATTATCTGAAAAAATATAGTTGATAAGTTAATATTTGTCAAAACAAAACAGAGGTTGTAGACATCTCCGGCTCCTTCTCGCACCTGTTATCTTAGGAATGTACATAAAATACGAGGGTCTCTGGGTACTTTAAAGGATATTCCTCATTTCAGAATCATTTTTATGTTCAAATTATGTAAATTGATCCCAATTATGATCTGATATTCCAACTATTAAATTTCAAAGCTCACAAAATATGTACTTTAGCACTTGATGTCGTGTAATTTTCAGTGTCGTCTTTTTTACAATAAAAACGCATTATTTTCCAAATCACTTTATGTATTGTAAGCTATTTCACTACCTTAATAAACCCTGCCGTGTTTTGCCCCAATGTCTTCCTGTTTTGTGCCGTTTTATTTATTTTTGCATCACTGAGTTCTGAAAATAAAGGAGTTATTACTACTGAATACAGACACGTAGCATCGTTTTTGAAAAGGGGGGGGGGGG
>PRKT01000009.1:1801005-1844091 GCA_003671525.1 Saccostrea glomerata
AACTTTTGACAATCTTGTAGCTATACAGAGATTCCATTGTTTTTCAGATCCAATTGACACAAGACGAGATCCCCAGTATCTGGTGAGCTCTGGAGGCGTCAAGGAAACACCAGGTATATATTTAGCTACGATCTATGTCATCTAAAACATTACAGATACTTCAAAAAGACCTTTAGCCGTTATAGATTGTTTTGATAGAATTAAATCGTATAACAAGGCGATGAACATTCATCTAATTATATAATAAATTACAAGCACACTGTGGGTGACGGGCAGGAGATGCTCACTCCTCCATGACACCTGATCCCACTGCTGATGTTTTGGAGGTCCGTGTTTGCTCTGCTCCTATTTTGTATTGCTTTATGGACTTTGATATTGAATAATGTTCGTTGTCTCGATATCCTTCATTTTATTGTAAATTATGATGGAGGTCCCTTTTGTCAAGATTAAGAAAGAGAAATATGGAGATAACGTACAATAACCAAGCTCAAGAGTCTGTTCATATTTTTGTCTCATCTCCTTGTTTGTCAGTAGTTTGCATTGTTTTAGAAATTGCTCGTACCTAAAGCACGAATCAAGACATAAACCACATACGTGGATGATACGGTATAAGTAAGGGAAGTAGACGATAGCAAAGTTAAAGTAATCAAGTTTATTACAATTTTATTGTTAGCGTCTTTTTCTAGTAAAATATACAAATATGAAACAGATGTGTCAGACTCTGTAGTCAAGGAGCATAGTGAGGAATGATCGAAATGCTCACTCCTCCATGGCACCTGATCCCCCCTCTGGTGTTTTTAGAGGTCCGTGTTTGCTATGCTCGCGATTTGTATATTCAATGGACTTTTGAGCTGGATAACTATTTTTTGTCCTCATATATCATTGTAACTGACACTTTCCCCTTTCCTTCATAAGAATTATATATAAACAAGGGAAAAGATTGATTGATTTTTGTTGTTTTACGACGAGTCGGCAATATTTCAGCCAGGAAAAGAAATATCACAGAGAATTCAAGAATTCCCCAACTTTATAGACAAAAGATATCGGTTGTGTATAGATTAATAACTAGACATGCAGTGTAGGTCACTCACATAGCTAAGAAGATTACATGAATATGTTAGCTGCGCCACATGAATGGTTTTAAAATTTTGGGCCCCTCAGAGAGTTTTTTGTAGGTTACTAGTAGTTTTGCCTGGAGAAGAGGAAACACATATTTTATTTGTACAGAACATTTTTCAGAAAAGTCCTTTTTTATATAAAGTAACAAAACAAACACAAAGGTCTTCAATATTAGGCAGTCTGAACTTATCAATAAATACGTCATTTATGACTTTAAAAAAGAAAGATAACTCTTACTGATAAATGCATATTTTAAAGACAAATGATATCCTGATTATGTTTTCAAGTATGAATTCTATATAAAACAAATTTTGTTTGATATGATTGTGAACTTCATATTTTTGATTTTATATTAAACCTTGTGATAATACGCAGTAAAACAATACAGTTTCTAGACACCATGTCAAGTATTCTAAATAACACTTTTAGAACATTACTGAACACGATTACATTTCTGAATTCGAAAGAGTAGTAATACCCCATGCTTCATCCTATTTTTCATTTTAATTTTAAAGAGTTTTTTTAATTATTGAAACGAAAAGGCGAATTTAAAGAAATTAAGAAATTAGGAATAAATTATTTTTTCTGCAATTCAATTGGCTATATATTTGCATTTGAGATGTCTCCTCTGCCATTCAAAAATAAAGAATAGAATTATTTTGTCTCTCTCTATTTGATTATTTTTCTTTTTTACATATTTTATATTTTCTAGCCGAATAATAGTATGAATGATTGACATGATGGCTTTATTTTTTGTTATCTAGCGTTGGAAACAGAATCAGAAGACAGTGTCTGCTTACAACCGAGGAAAACGGGCCCCTGTAAGGCAAGAATGGAAAGGTACTACTACAATTACAAAAACAAGCAGTGCGAGATGTTCATCTATGGCGGATGTCAGCGAAATGACAACAATTTCAAAACTCTGGAGGAGTGCGAAGATAAATGTAAAAACTGAAAACTGCGATCTGGATTATTAAAAATGTTCTCACTCACTGTATCTTTTCATTTGAAAATTGAACTTTTGAAAAAAAATCCCTTAAATGGGGTGAGGATTTTCATATGTCGAGGGAGAAACATTTCAACAAACATTCTGATAAAATGTGAGATTCCCCTTTAATTCTTTAACATAAAGAAAAGCTTAATTTTGAACTTTTTGTTTTCTATCAACAAAAAAAAATTAATGCCTTATTATCTCATCACGAAAATTGTATAAGACTGAGGCAATCTTAGCAATGCATTACTTTTACATTATTTGAAGTAGAACTTTCTACAAAATTACAAATATGAAGGAGATAATTTATGTCAATTTGGAAGTAATTTTACGTATATTGTATGAACTTTTTCATTCCGCAATTGTAAAAGTTGCTCGACATTCACGCAAGCGCACAACCTCTTTCCTGGCATTTCCTGTTGTCTTTTGCACCTTTTTAGCGGACGACAAAACACAGCGAATAGTCAGTAATTGACTTCCACTGTGTGGACTTATTTTGTTGTTTCATAGTTTATGTTGTTGAAGACTTTGTTATGTAACTTATGAAATAAATATTGACACCTTTAACTTTTTTTTTCTCAAGCCTTTTTTATTTGGGTTTTGTTTTGAGGTATGTACAGCAGACGTAAAATTCTGTCAGAAATAAAGCGTCTTCAGCATGTGGTCTAATTGTGTACAATTATAGGAGGAAAACTGTGTTTGTCTATTAAATAAAAAAAGTTTTTTATACTTCTTTCCAAAAACAATATATGTAGTTCAAATGATTAATTTACAATGTATACGGCATAAGTACCTGGTATTACATAATACTCTTGATGTAGAGTTACTTGGAATGCGTACTACGAGGATCATTAGACGGGGCAATTATTCCAGTCCTAAACTCATAACAATTCAATTTTCAATTCATTAACAATTCAGAAGAAGGATATTATGAAGTTTTTGTGTAAAATCTTATCCATGAAAACAAGAAAATACTTACTGTGGTCTTCAACTCGACATTTAGGAAAAACATACCACAGAGTCTGACACATCTGTTTCTTAATTGGATATTTTACTTGAAAAAGACGTTAATGGAAATCTAACAATCAAGCACTTTGATAAACATGATAACTTTGAATCGTGAACTTCCCTTACTTATGCAGCA
This sequence comes from Saccostrea glomerata, assembly GCA_003671525.1. Classification (NCBI taxonomy): domain Eukaryota; kingdom Metazoa; phylum Mollusca; class Bivalvia; order Ostreida; family Ostreidae; genus Saccostrea; species Saccostrea glomerata. The sequence continues at coordinate 1,804,260 of PRKT01000009.1, forward strand.
ATATACCTTCATCACCTGCATATGGAGTTACAATGACCTTGTCAGCAAATACAAATTATCATTGAATCAAATGCTGACTGACGTTTTTCGTACTAATTGTTAGTCCATTGTTTATATACTAAATTGACGACAGATTTTCCCGTTATTTCCCGATCATGACAAGGAGCACACGACGGGTGTAACCAGTCGGCAGGGGATGCTCACTCCTCCATGGCACCTGATCCTACCTCTGATGTTTTGGAGGTCCGTGCTTGCTCTGTTCCTGTTTAATATTGTTTTATGGACCTTTGATCTTGAATACTGTCCGTTATCTCTATGTGTTCCATTCCTGTCTGAAAACTGAGCTGTAGAGAAGACGAATAGTACACTCCAACTGATCAAAGGTCCATCCAAACAATACAAATCAGAAGCAGAACAAACACGGACCTCAAAACATCAGAAGTGGGATCAGGTACCACGGAGGAGTGAGCATCCCATGTAGACTGGTCAGACCCGCTGTGTTCGTACGTAGAGCATGCTCCTGTGTATTGTATCAACTGAGAGACATAAACCCCGTATGCAGGTAAAAAGTCATAATGCTACCTATTATCCAACAGATTGAAAGAAAACTTCAAAATCAAAACAGTGCTTCGGATCTTTGCACTAAATCCTAAGATATCGAGACTTTATGCATGTCGCAGTAGGCGTAGACTTATTGCTTGAAATAACCACGAGTGTGGAGTAAATTATAATGTCTGAATACATTTAGATTCGTCCCTATTTGAGTATAAAATTCTCGAATAGTACATTACACAAATGTTCTCTGTATGAATTAAATTTCTCAATTAAGAGTGCTCCCTCCTCAATGACACGACTGATCCCACCTCTGGTGTTGTAGAAGTCCGTGTTTGCTCTGCTATTAAATTTGTATCCTTTCATACATGTATGAGCTTGAATATTTGTACTTTTCGTCTCATGTATCTCCATGATTTTTTCAAAGCTTATTCCGGGAATGACATAATTATAAATTGGCTTATTCAGACATTAAATGTGGCGATCTCCCCACCGTCCACTGTGGTCACTACACGGGCACGGGCCACGAGATGGGACACACATGGCACTTACAGTGTGACCTCGGATGTCACTTAGTCGGATCAGGGGTAATAACCTGTCTGGCTGTTCCTGACCCCTTTCACCATGTGGCAATATGGGATCATATGCAAGGAATTTCAAAATGCGAAAAAAGTATTTTTTAACTTATCCATTTATGTTTATTTTGTATTTTAATATCAAAAGTCTTTTGACTTGTTGAGAAAATAAACTCTTTTAAATATATAAACAGGAATGTTAAAATTTAATGATATGCATACAAACTTTAAGCATGTTGTGGCGTGCCAGTTCCACCAGCGCATGGATACATTGTTGGGACCAATTTCAATCTGTACCAAAATGTGACAATAAAATGTGACGAGGGTTACACGCTGAACGGAAGTGATGTTCTCCAATGTCTACCCGTTCCCAATCCGAAGGCTTGCGGTGCGTGGATAGGGACGGATTCACACTGTGTTCCAAGTATGTGATAAAAAGATAATACACGTATAATTACGGGAATTTCTAAAGGATAAAAATCCAGTCTAACGACGGTCCCAAAAAATTTAATTTTTCTTTCAATTTGTATCTCATTCCTCGGAATTAGTATTTCTTTTCTTTTATTACTAGTATATGGTATTGAACTATTTAAATATATTAAATCTAATGTCTCAAAAATTTCAAATGTCTATGGGTAAAATTTTAAGGTTATATGTATCAATTCAAGGAATAAACATTTTTCACCGTGTGGTGCTTCTCGCGAAATTACGCGATAATTAATTCTACGTGTATATTTAGGAATCTACATTACTTAACAAATTATTAGTGTACTTATCAAATGTAAAATTTACTTTCAGCATACATTACCGTTAATAAATATTTCATAAATTAATTTTGTTTTCTTGTCTTTTGCAGGAAATGTTTTCTTAAAACATGGATCTGAATTGCGTTTAATACCCAGGGACAGAGTAGGAAATCACACGTGAATTGAAGTCTAGTCTAGGTCATTTATTTAAATGCATCGCCTTCATTTTGTTTACATGACACAATATGCCATCAAAACTTCCAGTAATAATCATACAGCCCAAAGTTCCAGCAGTTAAATAATATACCATCCAAAGTTCCAGCAGTATTTAGCAGCAAGTAGATCACACATTGTACTTGTTTATTCTCTGGATTTTATTTATTCTGACTCTCCCTTATGATATTCTTTGAAAGATATGACAAAACTGTGTTCAACAGGTTTTATATGATAAATGTATTATATGTACATGTACATACATGAATATTATTGCTTAGTTGATCTTGACTGGTTAGTGAACAATGTCTGTATTATTCCTGTAGGAAACGATCATTTATATGTGAAAATTTTAATTATTTAATAACATTATCTTTGATTTAAAATCTTTTGATATCTCTTGTCTAATGAATATTGTAATTAATTTTAATTTGTCTATTTAACTTTACTGTATATTCCATTTGTAAGAATGTTATACATATATGTAAATTGCTTAAAATTTTATGAAGAAAAACCAATGATACTTTTTAAAATGTTTCAAAAATATTTCACACATGAAGTTGTAAAAGAACTGATTAAATAAGTTATAAAAAGATAATCATTAAATTGTTGGATATTTTTCTGGCTAATTGGATCATTCAGAGTTCTCCAATATGTATAAATATCTTACCTGCTAAAATAAAGTTTCACAATCAAGTGTTCTTGTATTTGGCAGAAAAGGGGCCTAACTGCTGCCTACTCAAACGTGACAAATGTCAGGGTGTGGATCCAGCAATTTTTGAAAGGGGGGATTCCAGGTCAGTGCCCCCTAAACTTGTGCCTAGAAACACACCACAGGTACTTCCAAGCCCATAGCAATGGTTTTCAAAGTTGACATCCAATTCAAAGCTTGCATATTAAAACTATGGCTACAGCAAAAGATTATTCTCAGAAAAATTGAGCCCCCTATCCCTGCATATTTTAGGTTCATATAAAATCTTTCTCTTCATTGATTAAAATATCTCCATAAAATAAGAAGAAAAATATTTTTCTCATTTATGTTAAAGTTAGTTACTTTTCAGAAGATAGCCAAAATGACATACATGTAGCTTCTTCTGATGATATCAAGTGAAACCTTGCATGTTATTTGTGGATGGTTGGGCCGGGACTGACAAGGTACACAAAAAAAGTAAACATGCAAGTCTAGCTAGTGAGCAGATAAACAAAAAGATTAAACTACTTATTTTACTCAAAATATTGGATGTAAAATTGTATATATTAGGGAAAAAATATTCTCTCTCTCTGCAAAAATAAAGGGGGTTCTAACCCCAGACTCCTCCTCTCTCAATCCACCAATGAATTCACAAAAGTAACAGGTTGGCATAGTATAGAAATATGAACTGTGTGCAACAATTGTGATCTCAGGTTCTTGAGGACAGGACCCTTGTTGTAATTATATATAGAGTGGGTTAAGAATTTTTATAAATTGTTTTTTGTAATTTTTCGGGCTGGTGGTATGCAAGGAACATTTTTAATAATCCAGATCGCAGTTTTCAGTTTTTACATTTATCTTCGCACTCCTCCAGAGTTTTGAAATTGTTGTCATTTCGCTGACATCCGCCATAGATGAACTTCTCGCACTGTTTGTTTTTGTAATTGTAGTAGTACCTTTCCATTCTTGCCTTACAGGGGCCCATTTTCTTCGGCTGTGAGCAGATGCTGTCCTCAGAGTCTGTTTTCAATACTTCAAAAAAAAAAATCATGTAAGAATTTTGATTAATCATATATTTTCAAAGATAATTGTGCAGATAGCAAGAAACATATAGCTTGTTCTTAAGTTTTGAATAGCGCGACGTAAATATTTCAGACAGGAATATATCCAAGTGATTCAAATTTTGGAATATTTAAGAAGTGCTCTAATCTAAATATGTTATCAGTTGTTAAAAGATTATACAATTTAGTATCGTTCGAAAATGTTAAATATATATTACAGAAAGCTAGAATAGGACATACATGTACTTTAAAGTTCGTTACAATAAAATGTTAATTGTCTCAGATCCTGGAAAATTATTTTCTTTTCTGCGTAGCTTTCTCTGAGAAAGCTACGTAGAAAAGAAGATATTTTTGATTTTTCTCTTTCAAAATGTTAACATATTACAAAAAGTGAAAACTGGCTTTCTGGTAACTTTCCTGGTAACAGAAAAAAAAATATTCTCTGTAAAATTGTAAAAACTTCTAGCCATTCTTTGTAAAATATGCTGTTAAAATTTTAGCTTTCTTTGAAATGCTGCTTAAGATTCTATGGTGAAAGTAAAATGCCCGTCCTTATTCCATTTTATCCTTCTTTAAATGGGACTGATAAGGACTTTACAAGTGTTAATCATGATAAATATGATTAATAAAAAGCAAAATTTAATCTTCTTTATAGCCAAAAACTTAAGAGTAATTAGACTTTAAATTTACAAAAAGTGACCCTGTATTAGTGTCTAATGTTTGAAATTGTAATTTATGTAGAAAACGAACAGAATTCAAGCTCAAAAGTCCATTCAAACAATGCAATTCAGGAGCAGAGCAAACACGGGGCTCTAAAACATCAGAGGTTGGACCAGGTGCCATCCTTTACCGATCAGTTACATCCGTCGTGTACTCCCTGTCACGATTATAAATCGGTATCTTAATATAATATATACCTGTTGTTTCCTTAACGCCTCTAGATCTTAAAAGATACCGTGCACCTCGCTTTGTGTCTACTGCATCTGAAAAACATTTTTATCTTTTGTATATAAAGTTGAAAAATGTTTATTCCTTGAATTGATACATATAACCTTAAAATTTTACCCATAGACATTTGAAATTTTTGAGACATTACGATCCAGTCTTTTATCTGTAACAATAACCTTTTATAGGACACTACATGTTTCTGGATGCTTACAACCATGCTACAAGTCACTCGCATGCAACAACTTCCACAGCTAGATTTATCTCCCCCGAACTTCCGTCTTCTAATGGGTATTGTATCTTGTTCTGGTACAATCTTCATGGGGTCGATGTGAAAGATCTGAATGTGTATGCTAAGGTTAGATATGCTTTTTTCGACTCCATATGCACAAGATATATGTAAACTTCATATCTTTTATTGTATCACAGTGACTGTTTCTTTCTATGTTGTGTTCAACTCTTTTTCTCCCTATGTTGCTTAACGTATGCAAAATTTAAATATCTTGCAATTGATTAACAAAGTGTCTGATTTGTGAGTTTATTTTGCTGTTGTCAGATTCACGGAGGTCTAGGATACCCAGTATTCTCTCATACAGGCGGCCTCGACCAGGAGTGGCATCTTGGAAAAATCTTTTTAGACTCAGAATACACCGTTTCTCCTCTCCATGTAAGACGCATCCCAATGTATTGATTCGTTATCCTAGAGCTATGATGTTTTGTAAAATTTCACCTGATGATCATTTAGTTTTATGCTGAAACAATGTTTGATTCTATATTTTTTGTTAGCTGGTCTTTGAGGCCAAAACAGATAGTTACAAGCAATATCACTACAGCTCTGGATACACCTACCATAAGAGAAACGGCGATATAGCAATAGATGACATATACGTCTTCAACTCTACTTGCAAGAGTAAGTGTTGAGATACTTCTTCATTGACCCTTGTCTAGTACCTCTGGTGTGATATTTTTCAAGTGTACCTTTTCATTTTAACTTGAGTGTACAAATTTAGGTTTACTTTTTGTGTACTTATACTTAGTTTGAATGTCGAGTTATACTTCAGATTTGAAAGTTTTTTTTAAGTGTAAGTACGTAGAATTACTTCTAGTGTTAGTGTTCAGGGCTTCTTCTAGTGGAAGTGTTGACGGTTCCTTCTATTGCACGTAAAAGGTTTACTCTTAAGTTAAATTTAGAGGTTTTTTTAGCATTTGCGTCAAGAAATACTTCTTTTGAAAATGATAAGGTGTGATGTTTGTGTTAAAGGTTTACTTTTAATATGTATTAATGTAAATATAGTTGCATACTAAGTCTAACTTAAAATTAACTTTAGATGTAAGTGTTAAAAGCTTGCTGTTGGAGTGTACACGAATGTTCAGATAGTTTAAGGGTTGACGTTCTCTACCGTTTTACTTCTAGTGTGATGTGGAGGTTTACTTCAGTTGTGGCTAGAATGATTTTCTTTAAATTGTAATATAAATTGTATTTAGAGGGATACAAGTGATATTACCTTGTTGACATAATCCATTGATTTTTTTGTATTGTTTAAGGCATTCCTAAGTACCCTTCAAACTCCCATACCAGGGTGACGGCTAACACTACTAGCTACTATACATTCCATACAACTGCCAGTACGTGGTACGAGGCTCAGGCCGCGTGTAGGAAGGAGAACCCTAACTCTCACCTGGTGTCCGTCAGATCCAAAGAGGAACAAGACTTCATCGTCAACACCATCAAACAATCAGAAGGTCAAAACTCTATAAATACCTACAGTTCTGGAATAGAGGCATTGTCATTCAATTCATCTTCGCTAGCCAAGGGTTTCTGATACGCTACTCTCCTCATAAACCCTTGGCATACGGTGAAGTCAAAAGACGGGATTGTTTTCCGTCACGTGATCAAGTTGTTGCATGCGAGTGACTTGTAGCATGGTTGTAAGCATCCAGAAACATGTAGTGTCCTATAAAAGGTTATTGTTACAGATAAAAGACTGGATCTGACTGACAAATATATTGAACATATGTTAATGTAATGAACAAGCATCTGATATCTATATCAAATCGGAGGATATTGTGTTGAGTACATGATTTTAATTCTGTCTCACCGTGAGGACTTCCGTAGGTGTGGTCCTGCTTTGGCCCTGTTGTTGACGACTGTGTCCCATGGCCGTACGACCAGTCCAAGTCATCTGAATGATCCTGGACAAATCCACACTGACTTGATGTTTCGAAGTCACAGAAAAGGACAGTTGATGCAGCGGCGGATGAACCTTATATTAAACCAAAACCATTTATAATTATTAGCATCATTTTTCATCTGTGAGATATTAAAGCATGGTTATTTACCTTGATGTGACGTAGCTGAGGGACCAGACACCTGTCTACAAATCTGAGATTCCCTGCTGACTTGATGGAGTTCATTTTGCAGACGGTCCCTCTCTTTGAACCAGTTCTGTCTTTCTGTTGTTATGGCTTTCTCCGTCTTCTGCATGTCCAAAACATACTTTGAAACTGTAGCATTGTGTTTTATATTTCTTTCGCGAGTGGCCGTAAGTTCCACTAACTTCTCGTTTAGTTCGGTTTTTACTCCAATTAAGTCAACTTGCACGGTTTGGAAAGTACTGTTAATGGTTTTCACCCAAGTAGAAACATTCTGAAATTCATTTTTAACCGAAATTACATCACTACACGGACAGCTTTGGCGACTTTCGGTACTGATCAATGACCTTTTTGGACTTCCATCACAGTGATGCACATTGATATTGTACAGACATGATCCACTAAAGGCACAGCTAGATGTCGCACAGTCTCCGGTAGAAACAAGATGTATTATGAACAATACTAATATGCTGTTCTTCATATTGATAACATCTACTATATGTAGAGATAAGTTCCTGTGACCTCTATGTTTTCCGTATGATTCCTTCTTGCTCTAATGATAACATAAATTGAATAAACACAGTGTAAAGTGAAATTTATTATTTGTCTATATAAAGATACTGCGATTTGAAAGAGTTTGACAGAGGTGTCCGCATGCATTTTATTTTAAGATGAGAACATAAACTTTTGAGATGTAAAAGAAGAAACATAACTTGTTGAAAGAGAAAAATTGTCACAAACTTTCTACAAACACGCAACTCCCAATAGATAAGAAATTGACAAGTACGAATTATGGTAACGGAGACCAGTGTTATCGGCAATAGTTATCACAATGCGGCTGTTAACTCTTGTTGGGTCTTGCTTGCTTTTTGCTGGATGTATCAAATCACAATTCCAACCCGGATGCAGTTTTTCCAATGGACAATGCATCTATAACGTCAAACTCGGGCATGCACAGACATGCGATGTGGCTGGAAGTTCTGGTCAAGTATCACACTCTAGTACTGATGGCTGTTCCTGTGACGATATCCACAAAGTAGGAAGTGACGTAACGTCATTACGGACGACAGTGTCGGATCTCCAACGAGCGGTTGATAAGCTATACAGTGAAATGAACATCTCCAGATCCGAGCTTACACAAACACAAGATTTACTCCACGCAGAACAGCAGCATGCTGCAGAGCTACTGGTGTCCCTGAACAGTAAAGAGAAAATGCTGAACCAGTCTAATGAGGAACTAGCAAACGTTTTGTTGTCAGCCAAGACTGAGCTGGATAATCTTCGCCAACAACTCATCAACGTTTCAAGACAGCTCTCAACTTGTCAGGGGAACGCCGGTCTGCCAACGACCACATCTCAAGGTAATCATCCAATACTGTATATGAAGAATTTAGACAATTATCGTAATATCCTCCAACAAAAAACATTAATGTGAAGGAAAATGACAATATTTATGATAGTAATTTGTAAAGGTTGAACAAATTAAAAAATTATCTATCCCATAAAAACTACAAACAAAATATCTGAATCTGTAAACAAGGCATAAGCAAGAACCCCCTGCTACAACCACAGTGAACCCTGTGTATTAAGTAGACAGAGCATTCAAATTTTGTATAAAGACAAAAGATAAACAATTTGTATGAATAGGCCAGTCAAAATTCCATTCATTTTGTCATTGAATTTGTTTCCATTTGTGTAGTTTATTCAGGGTACTCAACATTCTACTGTGGCTTTGAGAATTACCAAGGGTCCATGTGTAACTTCCATGCGGAGACTGATTCCAGCACGAGGATGCTCTGGACGAAACAGAGTGGTCACCATTATTCATCAACAGGGCCCAATATGGATCACACCTACGAAACTTCATCAGGTGATCCTAATACAAATAGAATCATTTCACACTTTGTTTCGACTTTCAGTTAGACGTGGCATTTTTACATAATTACATAATTAGTTGCTGAAATTTACACACCTTTCAATCACTGTTGAAATATACATGGAATAGAAATTCGGGCAAATGCAAATGTATCGAATAACCAATTGCATTGTCTCATTCTGCACAGAGGTGGAGTTTAAGTCGTCTCATCATTGTCAACAACAATTTAAAGTTCCTGAATTTATCAATTTCTTAGCCAATAAGAGTCTATTCGCCATTTGGCAGGCGGTAAACATGTAGCGCCGAGAATGCCACGCCTTACTGAAAGTCCAAACTAAGCGAGGAATGGTTCTAAGAGGCACTATAGGAATAATTAACACTTTAAAGGTACTTGGACACAGATTTAAAGTCAATATTTTCTGTATAATATTAAGACTTATATGTTTTAATAGCATTTCCGTAAAATGTAAATTTACAGTGATTAACTGAATCTGAAGAATTATTTTTTCATTATGTTAGGTAGGCGGTGGTCTTGGGAATCCGATTAAAGTTATCCAGCCAGTTAACAGTGTGGATTGGAAGCTAGAGGAAGTGGAAATAGGTCCCGAGTACACTGCCAGCAAGATCCAGGTCAGCTTTCTTTGAGATACTAGTAGTTAAATATATCTGGTTTATTTCTGAAATAATATAATGTGATAAATTTATATTTTTTCTCAGAATAAGTAATGCAAAGTTAAATTCGCATTTTTAAAAATATATATGGTGGCATATTTCTGGTCATTAATAATTATATATAGGTAAACATGCAACATCTTTTTTCTATCGGCATGTATATTTTGTACGTGTACGTTATGTCAAAATCAAATTTATTTAAACCTCACACAGAACTTTTTATTTCCATAACACAACCAAATTAACCCCAGCCATAAAGTCCGTACCATCTATAATGATAACCAACAATATAACAGTCAGACATTCTTGCAAGCTGACATAAATAAGTCTCATGTCGACATAAAAAATGTAAAAATGTAAAATTACCTGAGTTGCATGTTGTTAAATGAGAAATTTTCTAATTCTCATCCAAGAATATTTGAGATATGGTGTATGTTGATAATTTTTTATTCTGAAAGCATTCTCAAGAAAAAAAAAACCAATATGTTCCCGAACTCCGTTTGGGGAACATAATTACTAACATGTGGATTTAAATTCTATAATGACGGATAAAATGTCTGTAAAGATTTATATTTCCTTTTTCTTCCCGAGAGAATGTGACTAAAATTAACAGTTGTATTTAGGTTGTGTTTGAGGGTAGTACGGACGCTCACTACCGATACTCCTACAGCTCACATGGGTCGAATTCAAAGTTATACGTTAATGAAAATGGAAACGTCGCCATTGATGACGTGTACGTTTATAACACAACTTGTCAAGGTATTTTTTTTTTTATAATTCATTAAATGCAATTGTATTTTTAATAAAAACATATACAAATATAAAATTATGCACATTTAGAAATACAAGAAAAAAGCCAAGACGTCGTTTTTTCCAAAACTTATGTAGCATAGCACCTCTGGTATTTCTGCATTTCTTAATAAAGATGTATGAATTATAAAGGCATACTATGGACATTTTATGCTGTTGTTTTTTCGCAGACGTACCAATTTGCCCTCCAAATTCGTACACACACTTTAATACTGACAACACTACGTCATGCTATACATTTCATGCCACACCGATGTCTTGGTATAATGCAATCAATGAATGCAAGAAGGAATCTTATGGCAGCCATCTCGCCTCAGTAACTGACCAAATGGAACATGATTACCTGGTTAATCTCATCCAGTCTGATATAGGTATGGAACAAAACTAATTCAAATATAATAATTTACAAAAATTAAACAGAAACACTGGGTTCAAACTTGAGGGCGAGACAAACCCTTAACACCTTTACCAGCAACTACATACAGTCTTGGATAAAGCAGGGAAAAAAGACATGACAATACTCATGGGCGACTTCAATATAAAAATTGGACCTGACAACACTGGCTACAATGAGGTCATGGGCACACAAGGACTGGAGTACATGAACGACAACGGTGAGAGATTTGTAGACATATGCTCACTAAACTAGCTGGTTATAAGAGGAAGCATCTTTCCTCATAAAAAGATTCACACGGCAACATGGAGATCCCCTGAACATGTTACAGAGAATCAGATCGACCATATCTGAATCAACAAAAAAAATTAGAATAGCGTGGAAAGATGTCAGGGTGATGAGAGGAGCAGACATTTCATCAGACCACCATCTGCTGGTGACGGTATTAAGACTACGCCTCAAGAAGTCCCATTGATACCCGGCGTCAGGGTACTGCATCAGTAAACAGTCCTGGTTACTACCCACGTTGTTTGGTTGACCAGGATACCAGTTGCTATAGGTAACGGACGATGGCGACCCTCCATCTGTCCACACAAAGTGATTTTCTGTGTTTTCATCATTTCCAGAAATGTAAAATCCACTTTGTCCTGCCGTCATCAATCCTGAAAATTAACGAACCAAGACAAATGATGTAAGAATAGGTTCGAAACAGGACATCGGCCAAGTATCACAAAAATCCTGTTTCTGTCATTCCTCAAAAGAATTGACATTGATTATTTTTACCGTCACCAAACTGATAATATACTAATCTATCTTCTTCAACACTTATAAGATGAGAAGCAAATTTGCCCCATACCTATGTCCGTCAGAATAAGATTAACCAGGTAATTTTGCTCCATTCCTATATCCGACAGAATAAGATTAACAAAGTAATTTTGCTCCATTCCTACGTCCGATAGAATAAGATTAATTACTTAGGCCTATCGTTCCGTTAGGAACATAGGTCATTGACGACAGTCTTTCAACTAACTCGATTCTGGGCTGCTTTAGCATGTGTATCTTGGACGTTCTCTCTTTCTTTTGCTCTGTGGGTTCCAAGTCAAGGCCTAGCGTGTGATGCTAGATTGTGACTTCCTTAGCGTGTGTCCAATCCAGTCCCATTTCCTCTGTCTTATTTGTACGTCCATTGGTTTCTGTCCTGCTCTCTTCCATAATTTTTCATTGGAGATCCTTTCAGGTCATCGGATGTTGAAGATGCGCCTGAGACAGGTGTTGTATAATATATGGATCTTCTGCAGAGTAGCTTTAGTAATCCTCCACGGACTTAACATTTGAGTTGAGGAACTGATATTTGGTGGTAGTACTGATGTTATTTGAGGCCCAGATGTTTTTAACATGGTAAATGCAGTTCCTGCCTTGCTAATTCTTGACTTGATTTCGCGGTCTGTGTCACCCTGTCTGTCCCCAGTTAGATGAAGGTCTTCACTCCTTTGATGGGCACACCGCCAACTGTGACTGGTGTTTGGACATGCAGTTGTGTTCATCTTCTTCAATTCTGTTTTCTTTAAGTTGATTTTGAGGCCCGTTCATGCTTTTGTTGTTGCAAGGCGAGTTTTATCCTGGATCTGACTGGGGTTATGTGAAAAGAAGCGAGGTCATCGGCAAAATCAAGATCTTCGAGTTGCATCAGGAGTGTCCACAGTACACCATTGTTCCTGCCTGATGTGGTAGTCCTTATGACCAAGAGAAAAAGAAATGTTGACAGTAAACATCCTTGTCGAACGCCTGTCTTGACCTCGAAACTCTCAGACATCTGGCCAGCATGGGCAACCCTGCATATCATGCCTTTGTAGGTGTTTCGAATCAGGGGGACCAGCTTCTGTTGTACTCCATAGTGCCTCAGTATCTTCCACAATGTATCTCGGTCCACACTGTCGAATGCTATCAGAAGTGTTTTACCCACCTCCTCAATTGTACTTCTGTTGTTGTGAGAAGTTTCCCGTTCTTGTCCTTCAATGGCTTGTCTGTTTGCTGGAACTTGCTGGAGAGCTACTTTGTGATCATAGTTCTTTTAAGTTTCCTTGTCTGGACAGGTTGTCGATGTTATGCCGTTTATCTTTTTCATCTTTTTTTCCTTGGCTTTTTTTCTTAACGTGGCTGTGTCCTCTTGAGCTTTTGTCTTTGCTGTTCTTGTCCTGCTTGTATTCAGCACCGCTTTTTTCCTTCATCTCATCATGGTATCACCAGAGATTCACTCCTTGTGCTAGATCTTTCTTCTAGGACTTCTTCAAATGTGCCTTGCCAAAATTCCTTGATCTGCAGTCATTGGATCTCTTTGTTGGTATAATTGTTTTGTTGTTGGTCTTGTAGTAGCTGGAATCTATTTGACAAGCTGAGATGGAATGCTGTCTTCACTTCCTTTGTTTTGAGGGCACTCACGTTGTACCTTGTCCTCCTGTTTGTCATGTTGTTGAACTTCTTGAGGCGTAGTCTTAATACCGTCACCAGCAGATGGTGGTCTGATGAAATGTCTGCTCCTCTCATCACCCTGACATCTTTCCACGCTATTCTAATTTTTTTTGTTGATTCAGATATGGTCGATCTGATTCTCTGTAACATGTTCAGGGGATCTCCATGTTGCCGTGTGAATCTTTTTATGACTAATGACGTGTTTATTCTTGTGACAAGACAACCTTTCTAGGTGTGTTTTTCCAATTTGCCCCTAAAATATTTTAGGGAAGCGATTCAATACTTATAGCTTATGCTACACGAATTGGAAGTACTTGTGTGTGAAATACCTCTATGAGTTCGATAAATAGTAATTCGTAATACCCGAAAAACCAAAAATCTTTAAGTAAAAATGGTGTTTCATAAATAAATACCAACCAAAGAGGGAATCAAATCCAGATTACTCTCCTAGAAAAGGTATTAAGACTTACTTTAAACATTAAATGATAAACAACATAATTGTGAATATTTCAAACTCTTTACTAAGATTTACATTTGGCATATAAGATGGTAAATTGCATGAGATAGTTGCATCTTAAAACACATTTTGCTTTTTCTTTGCAAAAAGCATTTTCAATCAAATTTAGAGCATCTCTTTGAAACTGTTAAATTTCTTTCACTATAAAACATTTAAATGATCAACTTCATGCTCAAATCAGTTTGTACAGAGTTTTAAGGTTTTTTTTGTATAACTCTAAAACAAATCAACAAAGTGTCAAAAAGAAGCCCCCTGTTACACAAATAAAGGTTTTGAAAGCTTTGATGGCAACAGTGCATGTATGATTATTTCTCATCAATTTGGGAAGATGAAAAATCAGTCCTACTGGAAAACTTGGTATGTCTATTGTTATGCTGAATTCAATAACTATAGTGAATGTAACTTTTGCACCTGATTACTCATTCTCATCCGATCGCTTTCAGCTCGGACTTTATCATCATACCATTATAATTTTCACAATGATTTTCCTTCTAAAACAAAAACAAAAAATGTCATAGAGTTCTGACTTTAGGTACATCTTGATGTATTTCAAAAACTTTATCTTAAAATAGCATGGGATGCATACTTCTAATAAACATATTGATTAGAATGATTTGCATATTAATTATTACTGTTCACATTTAAATATTATATCATACAAAAAGACTAATTCCATGAATTCTATGATCTTTATTCACATGTATGCCTGACATTTATTCTTGGTCAAACTTACCAGTAAATGGACTGATTTCTTCATTTCTTGTCTTTCCTTTTTACTTTCACCCCATGTGACATATTTCTCTTAGACTGATAGCTCTCCACCCCCCAAACCACTTTGTTGGTAAGATTCCGCGGAAGTACTCGTCTGTTGCGGGTAGACCCGGGCTCGGACATGCAACGAAACACGAAGACACCGACCAGAAACACCGCCATGATGGAAGAGCCAACGACTAGAAATACCAAAACATCCGGGTATTTCTCAAAGATGTCCTCACTGTCCGGGGTAGTGCTGTTAGTTGGGTTCATCTTTCTCTAAGCAGGAATTTCTAAAGGATGAAAAAAATAAATAGTAAAGGAAACTCGTTGAATGACAGGAGCCATATTTATAGGGATATACTTCAACCTAAGCACATCGCATGACGCTTTGAATGGGGAAACTTTAATGCTATACAACTTGTGCTTGATAATTGTAGCTGAAAAAACCTGCATGGTTTAGGAAACATCATTTTAAGTGTTCACTGCCAATGACCAATAATTTCATACTGACTTACTAATGAAAATAAAGAACTTGGAAAATAAAATTTTATCACACTATGGTAAGGTTGACAAAATTTGTTCACAGGCCACATTTACCGCTTTTGTAGAAATCATAAAAACAATGTATTTTATCACAATTTATTCAAGATGAAAGCTATGTAAACCTTTAAATACACTAAACAATTCTCATGCACTTTTGAAAGTAAAAAATACATTGTATCTTCTAATTATGTAAGAGCTACGTGTACTTACTAAAGACATGGGTTCCTCTGATTACAGCTGAAGAAATCTGCAAAGTGAGCGGGTAACAGGATGTGTTGCCCAGCGATTCTAGGTCATAGTTACGGGTTGTTACCCTAACATTTAATTATGGATGAATTGTTTTCTGTCAGGGAGTTTTTATTGATTTAAGTACTCTGTCGCAAGGGTTGTCACTTTTTTCTTCTGTGACATGACGTTACATGTATGTTTTTATTTCGCCTACTTTAATGGATTACCCGATATGCTAGACTTCCCTTTTAATCTAACATGTTTTAATTGTCTTTAAAATAATATATAAACGAGGCATAAATTTACGAGGAATGAAAAAAAAACTTTCACATTTGCACAAAAACATAAGTAGGTGAAATATTTCGTGTCTGTTCTTTATTGATCAATTCAATTATCTTCATCTAACAAATCGATCAATTGATTTTCGCATCAGTGTGAATAATTCATACCTAAAAATAAGAGGCAATTATTGACAGCTAACATTCTCACGCAAAAAAAAGTTATGTATAAAGTTGCACTACATCATAGATGTTCTGACGTAGAAAAGGTACATTTAAATTTCTGTAAAAATACTCTAGGTGTGGGAAAGAAAACCTCAAACAGTTTGATTTATGCAGAGCTCGGGCGTTTTCCATTAGCAGTTACAATGAAATTAAGAATATTTAAATATTGGATAAAATTGAGAACAACTGAAAATTGCATTCTTAAGTCCTGTTATGAAAGCATGGTACTACGTAATGACAAATGGATTTTACAAATTAAAAAAGAATTGTCCCTTTTAGGTCTAGGTCAACTTTGGACAGAAGATAATTTAAGACCGCGGAACATTAACTGGCAAAATTGGAAATATACAGCTTACGTCATTTCTATCTGTTACAATCAAAACATTCAGTGATAGACAGCATAATGGGCGGGTACAATTCGACGCGGACGTTTGGAAAACATCGGATAGAAATTGCAGATCGAAATTCATTTTCAATCCACCTCAGCTACGCTACAATTCGACGCGGACGTTTCCAAACATCGGATTGAAATTGCAGATCGAAATTCATTTTCAATCCACCTCAACTACGCTAGAAGCCACAGTGTTACTGCCTTACCCAGAAAACAAATAATTTCAATTTTGGAGTTTTGAAAAAAATATTAAGGGACCAATTTTTCATGTCTGCTTGGTAAATATACGTTTGTTTTAGGGGAGGGGGGGGGGGCTTAACAATTTTACATAAAGTTGTCCAACATTTTTCAGTGAGAATAAGTATAAAACTCATGCACTCTAATAATCCTAGAAATAAAATCTGTTGTCATGTAAACTTTCATGTAATTAAAGTCATGACCTGACTCGACAACCCCCCCCCCCCCCCCCAGTTTATCAACATTTTTCAGTGAGAATAAGTATAAAACTCATGCACTCTAATAATCCTAGAAATAAAATATCTGTTGTCATGTAAACATTACATGTAAGTCATGACCTGACTCGAAAATTTTTACCCCCCCCCCCCCCCCCCAGCTTAGAATCAAATATCTCCTGAAAAATAATCTTTGTCTTCTATCATCTTTCGCGTCCCTAAAATTATAAGCTAAAACTCGTATTAATGTGAACTTCCAACAATATGTATTCGGGAGTTGAAATTATTTGATTTTTGGATCATATTATATAGCTTTGAAAACAGTTCAGGTGGATTGAAACCGATGTTTTCCAAACGTCCGCGTCGAATTGTAGCGTACATGTAGCTGAGGTGGATTGAAAATGAATTTCGATCCTATGTTTTCCAAACGTCCGCGTCGAATTGTACCCGCCCATTACGCTGTCTATCACTGAATGTTTTGATTGTAGCAGTTAATGTTCCGCGGTCTTAATGATAGATCTTATCTCATTATAAAACAACGACTGTTAAATGTTTCTTAGCAAGCTATATTAGAAAATATATCAAACTCTTCAAAGTGTAATTTATATCAACATTTAATTGACAATTTCTGCTTGCAATGGTATTTAACAAAACCTATTGACAAAAAATTAAGACAGCTATTAACAAAATTCAGGTTATCGAATCACACGTTGAATATTGAAACAGGTCGACACCATAACGTACCTAAGAATAATAGATTCTGTAAATGTTGTAATTTCCATGATATAGAAGATGAATTTCATTTTATTTTGAAATGTCCATTGTATATTGATACAAGAAAGAAATTTGTGAAAAAGTATTATTATACTAAGCCTAGTGTCTTTAAATTAATTCAGCTGTTAAGTTCCAATAATATTAAAGATCTCGTAAATTTGGGTAAATTTTTGAATGCTGCAACAATGTTAAAAAAAAAATAAAATTGATGTATAGTATTATTCCCATGTATATGTGTTCTTTACGTTCACTCTCTCTGTATGTTTTTTTCTTTTTGTTATTATCATGTTTGTTGTATAACTCTGATGGGCCAGTTGGCTTAAAGAAATAAAGAAACTGAAATTGAATCTATAATTTGCCTCATCAAAATCAAATTAAATTCCTTTGGTGGGTAATATCCCCATTGGAAAATATTTTATGTAACCTGGTTTTGAAGTTCCATTATGTTTGACTAAACCAATAAAGTTTTTCATTATCATTCAATATTCACGTAATATTTCTGATTTCTGATGAGCAGAATGTTTTGGTATATCTACTATATACATATACACATGTATAATCCGCATTCCATTAATGAACAAATAAACAAATACAAATTCAAACATTTTTTTTTTAATTTCAAATGATATTGTAGGAATGTACAGACAATGGGTGAATAATACTGATAACAACATTTAATGCATTCAGAACTGTCTTTTTGTAAGTTTTCCTAAAAAATATGTTTCGTTGTAAACTCTAATAACAGAAAATAAATCTCCTTTAAATCAGGTACACGTTACGTCTCATTAATATAACAGATGCGCTATATAGCTGCACTGTGTTGGTTAATGTTCACGTGAGTAGTATGACTAGCACTATGATTCGACAGGTTCGGTCACGTGTCGTATGATTTAACACGTTCAGTCACGTGTCGGCAGCACAAAGCACCATTGGACGGATTTGTGACAGTGTCCATGTTGGAACTGTATTGCACAGTCAGTATCACAGAATATTGAGGTTGTGGCCCTCTAATCCTCACCCCCTCCCGCTATGAGAATCCACCCCTCCTCGTGAGATGGCGTCTAGTCCCTCCGTAATAACGAGTCCACCTTCCGCCTCATCAGGATGTCTTTATACTGGTTCCAAGTCTCGTTAGTGTATATGATTTTACTGGCTTCCTCAACGGACATGTAATCACGTTGCTACAAATTAAAAGTCTCAGTCAGATCTTTTGTGTAAAAATGCAAAATACTCAGTGTTATATAAGTAGTTGAACTTGAACATAGGAGGCATGTTGCTCAATCAAAATTCTTCACTACTAATGTATAATTTCTTTGAATCAAAAGTATACCGGTATATTGAAAGCTCATTTGGACATTTCGTCATTTGATAAAAAAAATATGAATTCATCAGTGAGCATACAGAACGACAACTCTGGTTAGTCTATAACCTAAATATCCGTAAAGGTCGTTCTTTATGCATCTTCGCTAGCCAAGGATTTCTGATACGCTACTCTCCTCATAAACCCTTGGCCTACGGTGTTCATAGAAATGGGGATTTTTTCCAAGAGTTCTGATTGGATTTCAGTACACCCAGGTCGACCTATCAGCAATTGTTTTTTGTAAATGACGATATTTGCATTCGGGATACTTCTTGACTCTTTAATCTTGGAAATGAAAAACGCAAGTAAACAACGATCCGTAAGATAACATTCAATTTTATGAATAGCCATGGTGTCATCCAATATCTTCTAAATGTGTGATTAAGAATATATACTCACCGTCAATAGAAACGCAACACCCAAATTTAAGGGGTGAAAATTATATACGGGATTTAACTATGTACCAAAAAAATTAGGAAATCTTTTACTTTGCCAAATCAGTTATTTAACGGTTGAATGATTTTCATTTCATTACCGGAAGTTGATTTTTTAGCTCCCTGAACAGAAATCAAAAATTAGCATTTTTAATAAAATTATTGACAATATTTTGGGTTTTCAAGGTTTTGTACCTGTTAATTATAAGTCTTGTACCCAAAGTCCGGAAAAAATATCCTTCTTTCTCTTCCGGATGTGATGCCTGTATTTCCTCAAATTAACTGAAAGCACGCATTTTCATTGCTAATGTTGGAAATTTTCAAAATAAAGAAAAGGGAGAGCTACAGATGCAAATATACACTACATAACGACTTTTCGGGCTCATGTGTTTCAAAAGCATGAATGACAGTTCCTTGACCGGAAGTCCAAGGGTTACTACACTACGCCAAGTTAGAGAAAATTCGACCTCAGTATCTGAAAAACAGGCATTTAAAAAAGGACAAGAATATTTATTTCGCTCAGATTAAGACATTGATAAACTTACTGCATGGTAGAATTCGGGCTGCTTATGTTGTACAAGGCTGACTAGCACGTTTTAATTGAATGGTCGGAAGGGGGGATGTTTTAAAAGTTATGTGTTACTTTCTAAGTTCTAAAGATAACATTTTAAGTTTAAATGAAGTATCATTGTTTTGTAAATTTACTTTTTAAATTTATGTATTCATTCTTAATCTTATCTTTAAACCTTATAAAGTAACACATAACTCTAAAACATCCCCCCTTCCGACCATTCAATTAAAACGTGCTAGTCAGCCTTGTACAACATAAGCAGCCCGAATTCTACCATGCAGTAAGTTTATCAATGTCTTAATCTGAGCGAAATAAATATTCTTGTCCTTTTTTAAATGCCTGTTTTTCAGATACTGAGGTCGAATTTTCTCTAACTTGGCGTAGTGTAGTAACCCTTGGACTTCCGGTCAAGGAACTGTCATTCATGCTTTTGAAACACATGAGCCCGAAAAGTCGTTATGTAGTGTATATTTGCATCTGTAGCTCTCCCTTTTCTTTATTTTGAAAATTTCCAACATTAGCAATGAAAATGCGTGCTTTCAGTTAATTTGAGGAAATACAGGCATCACATCCGGAAGAGAAAGAAGGATATTTTTTCCGGACTTTGGGTACAAGACTTATAATTAACAGGTACAAAACCTTGAAAACCCAAAATATTGTCAATAATTTTATTAAAAATGCTAATTTTTGATTTCTGTTCAGGGAGCTAAAAAATCAACTTCCGGTAATGAAATGAAAATCATTCAACCGTTAAATAACTGATTTGGCAAAGTAAAAGATTTCCTAATTTTTTTGGTACATAGTTAAATCCCGTATATAATTTTCACCCCCTAAATTTGGGTGTTGCGTTTCTATTGACGGTGAGTATATATTGAAGCTTCAGATTTGTACTATAAGTAATTAATAAACATTACTCAATTATTGCTTCTTAATTATTCTTGAAAAAACTTTGATTTAATTTTTTTTAAAAATGTGTCTTTATTTCTGGCGATGACGCAATCTGTGCATACCTGATCGATTCGATATCACGTGACGGTAAACAATCCCGTCTTTTGACTTCACCGTAGGCCAAGGGTTAATGAGGAGAGTAGCGTATCAGAAACCCTTGGCTAGCGAAGATGTTCTTTATGAACTTACCATAGTCTCGACTCGTAACATGGTGTTGTTCTGAGCGTGTTGTAGGAAAAACCGTTTACTAATACGGATGATTTCAGCACCATCGCTTATCTATAAGCAAAGTTAACATACATCATTAGTCATCGACATCATATCGATAATTCTTCGTTTAATTTGGTCACTTGTAAGCTTGTTCGGCCTTATTGTTAAGATAGCTGCTTACCAAGCTGACTCCTTTTGGTTCCGAAGCGATAGGCGGATCTAAATGTTCCAAACCCTACAAGAGAAGAGTTCAATATTGTAATTTCATTTTTCTTCTCATATTTTGACAAATGTTTCCTATATTAATGAAAATAGATATTTATTGTTTCTTTACTTCTTTAATTGTTTTGCTGATAATTTTATACAATTTTTAATAATGAATTAGTATTGATTGAAGTTTTTTTTAATCATGTTTTGTTAATATGCCTATTCAGTTGATGTTCTTACATTAATCAGGTACCTACTTACACAACTTCATCCGACGTTCAAAATTTATTTAAATAGACATCTGTGATGTGTTATAACTAGTCTACTGCATATATAACAAAAAATTAATACACCCTCAACTAGACAAAAAGTAGAGTCGATCATACAAAGCTAGCTTTATATTTACAAAGTGTTGGCGTTTTCGCTACAATTAATATGCATGTGCAAGATCTACGGTTTATATGTTGCTATATCTTTTTTTGCAGTGTTGTAAGTGAAAGATGAAATGCTTAATTAGTCAAAATTGTTAGAAAACAATTTTAAAGCAATATGAGCTGCATCTTTGATGTCAGAATTTTTGTTGCAAAATTGTAAATAACTATTTCAGTGACAGAAAAAATAACGTTAAAAACTTTTGTTGTTCATATTTGCGATGGACAAATGAATCAAAATTACATTATTGTCATCCTGTACAATAATAATTGCTTATATTTAACTGTATTTTGGACTATATATAAAAAGTCTTTCTTCTGCTTAATTTTAGTCTAATTGATCATAAAGGTTTAAGCTACATACAAATTTATCATAATAACACTTTTTAACAGCAAAATAGAATTTTTACCAATGCAGCTCATATTGCTTTAAAGTTAAGCTTTATGTTCTATTGAAATAAAACTTTGACTACGTATACATGCCTCCGCCAAAGGATCTATATGGAAGGGGAATAAGAATGTAGGCCGTGTCATTCCTTTTTATACCTTATCTTTCCCAACCAAAGATTAGATAGACAAGGCATTATATACATAATCACAAGAAAAAAAAAACATCTCGATTCCTCATGTGCGACTGCATGTGCCTAAATGAAATCTATGGAAATAACGAACAGTATTCAATCTCAAAAGTCCATTAAACAATACACATTTTGGAGCAGAGTAAACACGGATCTCTAAAACACTAGAGGTGGGATCAGGTACCATGGAGGAGTGGGCTGCCCCTGAATAAAACATATCATCAGATGACTTCCCTTCATTAGTTCTTCGCGACAAAAAATCTTTACATGAATGAATCTAAACGTATGCCTATCTCCACTGGCAGAGGCATTGAGTCCTAAAAATTAACAAGCTCTTCTCACACAAGTGTTGCACGTACAATATGTACAACCACTCATCACGAAACCATCCTATACTGATAGTCTAGCAATCCATTAAACTAGTACATATACGTATATGTTCCTGTATAGCTATAGGTACATTTTCTACCATACAATCTCACCTCACCAAACGGGTCACGGTACAAACTGCTGAATTTACGGGCCACGGCATCCAGACCCTAGATTTCATGTGAATATACAAAGTCATTAGTATTCACAACACACAAAACAGTTCGGTGACCGATCACATTATTAGTCAAGCAGTGTAAAAACAGTGATACAAGTGAGCAACAGAGGACTGTTGCCAGAAAGCTAGCAACAAAAAGACAAATGTTGCTGGAAAGCTGCAAGAAAATACAGCTCTCTCACAATATTTAATATTAACCTTTAATCCGTTATTGGTGCTGTCTAACTGCTGCAACTAAAAGTGTTTACAGGTTATTTGCATTAGTTGACAAAAACAAAGGTGTTCAAATCACTCTGCTTGGAGAAAAAATTAATTTCTCAGGACTGCTCTCAAGTTACGTGATGGATTGTTTGTTGAAAAAAAAACCTATGTGTGGCACTTAATAACAAATCTTTTAGTAAGGAAAATAATATTTAAAAACGTGATCGCGAGTTTCAGGATTATTAATCGTCAAATTCGAGCGCTTTGGAGTAGTTATACGTACAAAGATGTCGCCAGCAGACAGGATATCAAGCTGTAATTTCGTGGACCGTAATTTAGGTAGACAGGGCGTATGCTCCTTCCACTTTTTTCTTCTGATTTTGGCTGAAACAGCAGATTCAGCTTCAGTCTTCTCTCGTGTAAGGAACGTCCCATGTGGTCGAAATTCACTTGCTGCAGACTTCTCTCCATAGGATCTAGCAGACGGCAGAGCGTTAATTGGCGGGAAAGATACAGTTCCATTAGATGATGACCTATCGGAAACGCAGGTCTAGAAAAAGAAACTTCATATATTCAGTAATTGAAGAACTATAGGACCTGTTTCTATGAGGGCAATAACTCCTATGTACTAAGTTCCTACAGTTTCTCGTGGAGTTTCCTCTTCTATGACGTAATGCTCGGGTGCAATGTCGGCTCTAGATCCCCTCCCGCTCTTAGGATCATCTGTCTTAGGTTCAGCTAAAAGAAAAGAATTTAAAAAATTAGAAAATCTTAAATACAAATGTAGAGTGTGTGGTTTGGTGATTTTTATTTGTTTGATTTTGCCCCTGCACTGAGAAAAACAAACCTGAAAGATGCCCATACATTATAATTATATAAATCAAGCCATTCAAGGTTTAACAGACCTATGATGGGCGTTTTGATCAGCTTTGCCTTCCTTTTGATACTCTTGGCTTTGCTGGGGCCTTCTGGTACTGGCTGCACTGTCTCTGTTTTGGTTTCTTTGCTGTCTTTGACAGAATCTTTGTCTTTAGAGCTATCACTTTTGTTGTCTGCTTTATTATCGGTCTGAGCGGACGTTTTATGACGTTTTGTTAACTGTCAAAATATCAAAAATACTTATGAATACTTTATATATCAAATCGCTTTTTTGAAAATCAAAAAAAAGAAGAGGAGAAACCTGTGTTTTTGTTTAACAATTTGTTCACCTGATCTAGCTTAAAAGATGCAGATATCAGTTGATTTAATTGTCTGTTTTCTGTCAGAAACTGTATCGGAAAATAGGATAATTAAGTGCAAAAGGAAAACATTGCGTGTAACTGTGTAATAAGCTTAGGCAACACTTTAAATAATGAATATCATCAATCTCAAACATGCGAAATAATAGCTTTAAGTAGATTAGGTGTCTAATTGATTTATAATCAATGTAATGAATCATATACATGTAATATTTTTACACTTTACAAAAAAATTGTTTTCCCAATATTCAATCCAATGTCCTTGAACTCTGAGATACAAACTTGAGTCAAGGTTACGGAACATACATTGTACACAATTAAGCCATGGGTAACAACAAACAAAATAAATTATATCAAATAAAAAGTTTCAAAGTTATCGTTTTGATAAGGTTTAAGGACATGCACAAAAACAACCATGACAAAATATGTCTCCTCCCAACCGGGAACAAATGATAAAGAGTGAATGAGGTATGTTTCCATTCTGATAAAATGATTGTCAAACTATACTATAATTTAAAAAACACCAAAGGCAGTTGTTAGTGAAATGATTTTTTCTCCTCAAAAATGGTATTAAAACTGGTGACTAAAGCTGCAAAATTTGACACATTTCATGATCTTGTTAGATTATGTGCACATATCAGGGCAAACCATGCATTCATGATAAACACGCTGGGTTAGTTTCTTAAACACCGTCTTACGTTAGACAGAAGACCGATTCCCTCTGAAAACTGGGTTGACCTGGCACTAAATTTCGACAGAGATTTAAGGTCAACCCCGAGGGTGTGTCCGAGGGGGCTTCTTAAGAAATCTGGCATCTGGGTTTATAGAAGAGCACTTTTCTTTTAATGTACCGTCTTTGAAAAATATTGTTTAATCTACTCATTCTTTGTGTTATGCATGAATTTACGTTTGTTCATTGAAAAAAAGGTTGATGTAAGCAATTGTATTTTATTCAATTCCTTTACTTTAGTTTTTACTCACCTCTGGGAATGAAATCTGATCAGCCCCACGCTCGGCTTTTGCCTTACGTTGTGAAAACAAGGACCCTAGCATTGCTGAAAACGTTAGAACGAATTACTCATTATTTTATTTAAGGCAAACACTCTCAAAATGGTAGACAGCAAGATATCAACGCATTCACCTTAATTAAATTAGTTCGACTGGTTTTAAAAGAGAGAAAAGTTATACCAAATGCATGAATTGCGAATTTTAGCAATTTTTGTTTTAATTACGAACAGTTACCATCAGCGTGACTAAATGTACGACCCAATCCCAGCTCCTCTGTTTTCTGATTAGCAAATTTACTTTCATTTTGAACATCAATGACAGTTTGCATGCGCACAACTCGAACACGACCCTAAAAAATCCAAAAAAATTCATATAAATACATATTTTGTCATGTTGTCACTATGGAGATTTTTTAAAACCTTGTTAAAATTTCTTTCTGTAACATACCGATTTGACAACATGAATCCAGGGCGTCCTATTGGTATCATGGGAAATAACTGCATCTTGACTAAAATAACAACCAAATATATCATACCGTTAGATATATACAGCTAAATCATTTAACAGGTGGATTTTTGCAGAAAATTTAATTTACTTCATCTAAATTTTTGCACATTACGATATCAAAATTGGTTTTGGTTTACATTCGTTACAATAGAAGTGGTGATTTAGTTACCCATAGTATTTAAGTTCGATTGCGTCCGTATTTGTTAAAAACACTTCCACCGGAAATTCATAGAACAATTGCAACGTCCTAAAAAGACAGCGTAACACATGAAAAAGATAACTGTCCTGCAAACATGATGACAAAAATAGAATTAGTACTGCTTCATACATGTTCTCCACAGAATATTTCAATTTTCATATCTGAGCTTGCTGATATAATTCAGAAAATTACCTTAGGTATTCAATAGGAGGTCCTTCCAGTTTGTTCTGCAATCTCATCAAATCCTGAAAAATTTTCAAATTACATATTTATTAACATCAAATAAAAAAATAGAGTTGTTTTGACAAGCCTGAGATTTTCATTTGCCATAACAATCTATCAATTATTGTTAATTCCACTGAAGTACTTACTGATCTGTGGAGAATGAGGACCTCTACATTGCCCTGAGTGATAATAAAATTTACTGATCTGTGGAGAATGAGGACCTCTTCATTGCCCTGAGTGATAATAGAACTTACTGATCTGTGGAGAATGAGGACGACCTCTACATTGCCCCGAGTGATAATAGAACTTACCGATCTGTAGAGAATGAGGACCTCTACATTGCCCTGAGTGATAATAAAACTTACTGATCTGTGGAGAATGAGGACCTCTATATTGCCCTGAGTGATGATAGAACTTACCGATCTGTAGAGAATGAGGACCTCTACATTGCCCTCAGAGATAATAGTACTTACTGATCTGTGGAGAATGAGGACCTCTACATTGCCCTGAGTGATAATAGAACTTACTGATCTGTGGAGAATTAGGACCTTTACATTGCCCTGAGTGATAATAGAACTTACTGATCTGTGGAGAATGAGGACCTCTACATTGCCCTGCGTCACCAGGTGGTGCTCACGTGACCACTGCTCCTCCAGCTCCTCTAACTAAAGAAAAAACACATAACTGCAGTGAGGCATAAAAATATTAAGAGGAAAAAATTAAAATACGATGACAGATAATATCTTTCAGAAGAAATTGTCTTTATGTACAGTAACGTTAGGAAATACTAATAATCAAGGGGAAATGGAGAATTATAGGGACATGGGAAATGGGATTACACTGACGCACAGAAAACATCAAAGTAACACTCAAAGAATGTTCAGGTAAACAAGAGAATAAAAATAAATCTCAGAGAATGTTCAGAGGAAAACATAATAAAAAAGAGGCACAGAATGAAATCTTTAAAGAATTTAGGTGCTCATATGACAAATAGAGAGATGTTCAGGAAAGGGGAAAACAGCTACACATTGAGAATGTCTAAGGAAAACATGAAACTTCAGAAAACCGCAAAGAAGGGGTGAGATGGACAAGGTTTTGCTGTAATGAATAGAATGCATTCATAAAACACGATGATCATGAAAGCTACATGTTCAGATGAACAAAGGACACAGAGAAATACAGAGGATTACAGTAAAGCAAAGAAATGAAATACAGTGGATTTCAGTTCCGTATGGTAATTTTAACTACAGAGTGGATAACACTCTTTCAGAGAATGTTAAGAGAATACAGGTGATTTCAGTCACCTACAGAAATGTTCAGGAAAACAAATGGGTTTAAAGTGTTGCACAGAAAATGTTCAGGAGACTACAGGAGAAATAGAGTGTCCTCAAAATGTTCAGGGGAATACAGAGAAATAGAGTGACTCACAGAAAATGTTCAGGGGACAACAGGAGAACTACAGGGCCCTTCCAAAATGTTCAGAGGAATACAGAAAAATACAGTGACTTACAGAAAATGTTCAGGAGACTACAGGAGAACTATAGTGCACTTCCAAAATGTTCAGGGGAATACAGAGAAATAGAGTGTCGCGCAGAAAATGTTCAGGGGACTACAGGAGAACTATAGTGCCCTTCCAAAATGTTCAGGGGAATGCATAAAAATACAATGACGCACAGAAAATGTTCAAGGGGACTATAGGAGAACTACAGGGCCCTTCCAAAATGTTCAGGGGAATACAGGAGAAATACAGTGCCCTTTCAAAGTCTTCAGGGGAATGCAGAAAAATACAATGACGCACAGAAAATGTTCAGGGGACTACCGGAGAACTACAGGGCCCTTCTAAAATGTTCAGGGGAATACACAGAAATATAGTGACGCACAGAAAATTTTTATGGAAATATAGAGGATTAACAGTGACGTACAGAAATTGTTCAGGAAAATACAGATCTACAGTGCCCTTCCAAAAGGTTCAGAGGAATACAGAGAAATACAGTTACGCACAGAAAATGTTCATGGGAATTCAGAGAAATCATAGTGAGTATTGGTAAATGTTCAGGGGGAATTAATCCAGTTGAAATACAGTGCATGCCGAAAATAGGTGAATATAGCGGGAAATACATTGACGCACATCAAATATTCAGGAGACTATATGAGAAATATAATCTTGTCGAATATAGAGAGGAAATACAATGAGGCAAAGACGAATTTCAGGAGACGACCAGAGAAATACAGTGACGCACAGAAAATGTTTAGGATAACAGGGGAGATTGCAACTGTCAAACAGATCACATTCATCAGTTCATTGGATGATAAATGCATTGAAGAATGATCGATTTGAAGTACAGAGGTACTCAATATTAATGTTAGTTTATCAAAAAATAATTTAAACAATATGATTTTGTACATCTGAATTTCAAAATAGTGCTCTTAATAACTTTTTAAAATGATTTTGTTTAGGAATTTGTTTTAGTTGGTTATTAGTTTAACAATTATGTTTCAAAACTAAGGAATGCTTAATATAAAGTTTAAAACATTGTTTAGATAAAAAACCAAACCATGAATACAGGCCGCATTTAAGTACAGCTATTAAAGTACTTCAAAAATATCGGGTACCTATTTTTTGTAATGACGTCTTTTGATAGTTTAGGCTAGAAGGTCAGGAGTAATAAATTTTATACAAACTGAATAATGTACGTCCTTGTTAAAATGTTTTGTTAATCATAACTTCATTCAGCACTATTCTGTATAATTATAAGAACAATCTCAATAATGTCTTCACAAAATATATAAAAATAAGACCTCCTTTTGTGTTAATTGATCATTAATCAGTACTTACATCAGTTGTCGTTCCTTTGTTGATCAGTCCCTCTGTTCGAGTGACCTTTCCTTCAGATAAACTGTACTCTCTCACTTTCCGTACTGTAATATACAAATATACCCTATTACAGTTAATCCGTACTTTGGGGATTGTAGTATTATTTTCTGTTTGCTTAGCTATCAAATGATTTATATTTTGTAGGCTCTAGTTGGCTTATCTTGTCTTGAAGTTTGTTCCTATAGGTTCTTTAATTTCTTCATGGAACAATGTCATGTCAGAAAAGAATTCCAAACAAGTTATAATTTAAACTGCGGTAAAATCAATGCAAGATTGTACCGCAAAATCTAATCCACAAAATTCAAATCTTACAGATTTTATGAAAATATAATATGATCTTTCATGGAAGTTTGTATATGAACATGATTAACTGCATTATGTTTAAACAAAACGTTTGGTGACCCTACCTTTTCCCGTCAGAATATAGTAAAATCTCTCTGGCTTCTTTCCTTGGTACGCCATAATTCTGTTGGAGTCGTACCTTATCATTCAAAGGCAAAATTATTATTATATAATCCTTACAGGAATAGGAATATTAATATATCAAGTCAGCTATAAATAAATGTATTACTTCTCGTATCCCACCACCCTCGCCAGATCCTTCTCCTTTTCTACAGGAAACAAATGATTAAAAGCTTTGGTAGCCCGTAGCACCCACATAACCTAGAAATTAAATAGAAAAAATAGTAATTTCCTTAATGAATAAAATTCCTTGGCTATGACTTCAGACAATGGAATTATTAGAGTTATCTACCTTTGCCAGGTCCTCTTCCGTCCTGTAGGCTGGATGAGTGACCAGAGCTAACTCCATATCAAAAGCCAGCTAATGGGGAAAATTGATTAAGTTACTAGTATATCAAGAACTCAATTTCAAAGCTAATCTGCGGGGAAAATACACAAAAAATATACAGGTAAGTGGTAAAGAAACAAAATGATTCCCGTATATTAGTATACGTACCGAGGATCGCTGGGGCGCCTCCACCTGCTCCGACTGGTCCTGAGCTTTAAGGCGCCTCAGCGCCATTCCTGCCACTGGCTTCTCTTCTTTGAAATATCTACAAAAGTACGATTTATTAACTTGCAAAAGATTCCAATTCACAAGTTTAGAACAAATAATTTTGTACAGACATATATATGAATATAGTCACCTTTCTTATAATCATTCAAAATTATGGTTATGATAAGTTAATTCTCGCCGTTTTCATACATTCCCGCCTTGTGATATACATGTACTTACTTCCGCCTCGGAAGATGGGCTTTGTTCATTATCTGAATCATCAGCAAGGCGTGGTGAAGTTTGTCTTCATTCTGAAATAGAAGATAAACATGGAAGTATATTAAAAACTCTTTTATGCATTGTATAATTGTATGATTAAAACTTGGTGCTAAAACATCCAAACACGACTTAAAGAGAATATTATTTCTTTCAAGAATAATATAGCATGCATGTTCCTAAATATATGGCAAGGTATCGTCCGAAAATTCTAATATTGGCGTATTCCAAGAAGCATCATCCGTGCAAGTTTGGTCACCGGAGTATTTAAAGTTATTTTGGAATGGACCTACTTAAAAACTTGAACCTTGTCACTCGTTTAGGAAATGTAGGTCGGATCCAGACTGAAAGTGTACAACCCTGTATATTCATTACCCATGCAAGTTGCGGACTAGTGCAAAAAGGAACCCCAAGACCGGGGTATGACTGGTATTATGGATTCTCAGCTGTATCGGCTTTGAGAGTTTGGTTCAGGTAAGATCAACAGAAACTTAAGAATTGCAAATCATCCTAAAACTGATCTAACTGCTCAAAAACATAAACTTGGTCTTTCTTTTTTTTTTGGCTTAAATGCATCTGAGACCTGAAAGTTGTGATGAAGCATCATAGAAAGGTTTACAAGAAAATGAATATATATATACTCCAAAAACTTTAACCCGGAACGTCGACGCCATTTGAAGGGTTAAGGTTCCCTGAATTATTTGCAAAAAGAGTTTTATTCCCATATTAAATATTTCACTCAATCCATTGAGCTTTATAATACACTTCAGTGACATATTCAGTTATTAAAGTACATTGTTACATTAAGTACATGGATTACACAATCAAATGGGATTAAAGACGATTAAGTACGTATTGTATATCGAGTATAATCACTGATTATTTTCCTAGATAAACATATATACAGTTACAAACAGTGTTGATTATTTTTGACTGCCCTAAAGTATCGTTAAATGATCTTTTGTCGTAGAGGATGACAGTGAAGAAAGGGTAGAGGCCTGTTTTTTATTAGGAGGAGACACTTCTTTATTTATTGAATCATTAATTGACGTTACCTTCCAATTTTTCCTAAATCTCTTTCTAATGTCTCCGACATCGGTTTCAGCAATAATCTGTAATAAAACCGCAAAATATTTGTATTTACTTGCAAATGCATGCGTAATATAACGGAAAATTGCATGATAAGAAGTTATTTAATGAAAAAAATTTCAAATGAGACAGACATGAGAATTATAACTGGGTATAGCGGAATGTGAATAAAATAAAAATTAATCAATTTGTTTTTTTTTTTTTTTTTATACAAAGTATTAATAATTTTTTTTTATTTTCATTAAGTTTGTTGTGACTGCCCAATAAAATTGATTGATTATTTCTTGTCTGTTTTCCTAAATTTCTCATATCTTAGCATTTCCCCCATTGTCCATTATTTTAAAATATTGCATCCGCTTTGTAGAGAGAAAATAAATTCTCTTGATGCAATATTAATGATCACAATCATTTACAGTAAAAAAAATCATGGGGCCCTTGTCCTTTGGAGCGTTTACAGATCAAATATTTAACATTGTATTGATCTAGAACACATTTACAACATACTGAAGATAACTGTCCTCTCAAACACTTGAACAAATGGAATGTTTTACAATAAGAAACCCCATCCAATAGAAATCTCTTATATCAATACACAAGCAAGATACTTCTATCTATAAAAATTAACAATTTTCGACATTGAAAAGGGAAAATGCAACGCGGCTGGTTTTAACATTTTTTTCTAAAACTTTTCAAAGCTGTGCAGCTAAACACATGAAGAAGCGATCTCTTGAAAAACTTGCTCAAGTAATTATCATAGAGCAAATACTAGTATTTGAATTCTTAATTGGACAATACGGAAAATGTAAATACTGAACATTATTAAAAGCCGTAAAAATGTCGATAATTTATGCACATTCTTCATTGTGTGCTCCCTATGCTGAAAAGGCTCTCAAATAAATTTAAAAAAAAAAACATGTCGTTTAAAAAACATTCATAGCTAGGAGAAAAAACAGGCTGTAAAACGAAAAGCAATGCCTTGCATGTCATTATTTGAGATAAGTAACTTTAATAATTGTTGGAATGAAAATTAAATTTCCATTTAGTTTTCCACAAAGAGAAGACAGCGTACTGAAGCAATAGATTCCAATTGTTGCCATAGACGACCAATAGCTATCAAAATTACAATTCAGTCACATACTTTTAAAAAAAATATATTATTCAACTGTAATCATTTATTGACAATTCTAAAGTGAGTTTCCTATTCACCAAAACGGCATTTTATCTAACCAATTGTTTTGTTATAATGCACTGCTAAAATTATTGATCTTTCTATGGAGGTAGTTGATTGTATTTTAAAACTTCAAAGTATCAATCAGCATTAATTGGAAAACAAAACAGAACATTTAGTTATTATATCTATTAATCTATTCAAAAGGTCTAGACATTGTAACAATGGAGTTAATGGATATGAATATACAGGACAAACTTTTTTTCAATAAGTGATACACTAGGCATTCTTGGGGGAAAGAGGGTCATGTTTTATACATCAACATTTCCTTAAACCAGAATTATATAGAATACAACTGTTTATGCATCAAAAATATTTCAATTGCAGATTTTTCAAGTATTCTTATTGAAAATGCATTGAAAACCTACCCGAATTTTCTCTTGTTGCTCTGGGTTCATGTTTTTTAGCAGCATGCCGATGTCAGCCTTGGGTTTTACCATTGAGTTAACCTCCTCAATCCTGCTATTGACCGTAGTAATTGGGTTTTCATCTGGAAGAGCAATATTAATTTTTCTGCTTTTAGTAACAAACATTTCTTTTTCACGTTCGAATCCCTCATGTAATAACCAGTTATGTTCCATTTCAAAGACGCCGATTTGTTGCAGCTTCTTATGAGCTGTTTCTGTGTCATCTCTGTAGTCGTTAAGGTAGTCCGATTCATCACTGTCGCTCTCGTGTTCCGTCCGAACTTCCGGTTCCGTCGTTCCTCTGGGGTTTGAATCCATTTGAGATGCCAGTCTTGTTGTGGCACTAACGTCTCGTGCCTCAACATCAAGGTCTAGATCGACCTCGGGTTCCAGCCTCGGTAAACACAGAGGCAATGTTTCTTTGCTCTCTGTTTTCTGTATCTTAGACATCTTTTTCCGCCGACTGGAGTCTATAAGCGTGGTATGATTTCTATTTAATCCTTCCATGGACATACTTTTTCCCGACTGCATCAGGTCATATTGTGTGAATGCTTTGGGAAGGTTCAGATTACTATGGTAAGCACGCCGAGTTTTACCGACATTCATTTTGAATTATTAGATTTAAACCTGTTCAGTTAAAATTTCACACAAGATAAATATTCCTTATGAACGTCTTCTTTATCAACACAAGAATATCATCCTGACGCTAAATTTGCCTTGTTTCTGTTTGTTTCGTTAACATCTATATACGCTATAGTGACACCTGCCTGGCACTGCGTCTAATTGTATACTCCCGGATTACATACATGTAAGTATATTATTTAAACATTTCAAACCCATAGTGATCCGGATTAGCCCGCGTATTGCAGTATAATCCACTCAATATTCTATCCTTATTGATTACCAGAAACCTAATACATATACACACTCAGTGAATGGGTGCGCTTAATTCAAATTTTATTTGAACAACTCGGAGTTATTCTGGGTGACCAGTCTTTATAATTTATTTCTCTTGCGCTTTCTAATCAGTCTCTGTTTGCATTGCCTGTATTTAGACGATAACATTAACGGAATTAAAACGAGGGAGAAATATGGTAATTTAAAATCGTGGTTACGAATTCCTTCACGTTAAGTATTTATTAACAATTTATTTAGAAGGTCTGATTGAGTATCGATAAAACTTATTAATACTTATCTGCCAGCGATATCGATCCATATAATAAGTTTCTCATTTCGTGCAACTATTTATCTCTCAAAAATCCAAATTGAGCAAACACAATTTGTTATTCAGGCTAAATCATCGAGAGGCGAGGGATATATGTACACCTGAGAGGTGTATAAAATATTCAGTTCCATTGATCTCCAGACCACGTCATATTTCTCTCATTAACTGCCACCCAAACATGCCAAAGCAATTACACTGCTGATCATAAAAACAGATTAAATTCTAATATTTAAAATCACTTCATCTAACAATATTTAAACACCGGCACACTCTATAAAACTAGTTTTTAAGGTTGACATCGATTTTAAGGCTCTTTGGTAAATTGTTTAATTTGATAATAAAAAGATCCTTGTAACACGAGTTGGTTAAAAGTTTTGGGAGCCTGGTCGCTGGCGACTTATCCGTGTAGCTGTTATAGTTAAGTGGTGGGTAAACACGAGTGAAGTGTGAGTAGTCACAAATTTATGGACCTAACCACACGAGCCACTTTCCTTAATATGGAGGGTAGATTTAGTGTACGGGATCAAATTCCAATTACCGTCCTAAACCTCGACAGGACTCGAAAGGAAATTCATTTGACGAGTAGCTCCTCACAGTCCGCGTTTTTAATAAATGACTGAATACCATGTTTGTTCGATTTGTTGACTGATTTTATCTTTCAATCTGATTCTTTTCAAAATTTCAGTATTACCAAACAGCTCTAACCGTACGTTCCTAATTTATAATGTATATCGAAGATTTGCCTTCAATTAACACCGAGTCGATACTGAGTATTAGATCTGTGCATGTATGGACTTCGTAAACCCATGTCTCTGTTTGGTTTTATGCGCCAGTCCTTTTTTACGACAATAAATTGCTGCTATATCCCCCTATTGATTGAGATTATTACTTCGTTATCCTCTGATATGCATCCCCTGTGTAACCAACTCGGATGAGATGAAGATAGGGTGAATTCACCATGCATCGGACACATACCTTGCCGGTGAAAGATCTCAACCCCCCCCCTTCTATTTGTTTAAAATTCATTGCCTATGAATCAAATTCTTTTGATATGATATGTTTAGACACAAACTGACTTATATATACCGGTAATAATTTTGATTTACTGAACCGGGCGAAATGCATGAAACCCGAAGAACAAAATAACAAACAAATAAAAGTAACACTCTCAAATATTTCTTACTAAAAAATAATAAAAAATTTAAAAATAATAAGTTCTTTAAACGAGTAAAATCCAAATCATGACAAGGCCAATAATCTTTTACATGTATTCTCTGACTGATTTTTCTGACTGATCGGACAACTTTAGACAATAAACTCTCTTTCAACTTAAGAGTTCGGTGTATTTATTTGTTTCTGTCTTCAAGTTGAAGACTTAAATTTTTTAATGATACCGATTGTTATTATCATGTTGTGATAAAAATACCCCGAGAATGGCCTTGAAGTTACGTCATATTTTACATCATCAAAGGGGAGCAACCAGAAATTTATGATTTTGAGATTTTTAGAGTTATCGTTCTTAACGTTCGACATCAAAGGAACGAGGCAGACTTTGGTGAATAAAGTCAAAGATTGGTAATTTTACATAAATTTTAAAGAAATTTAACTTCAATGTTCGTTTAATTCTTTTAAGAGCTGGTTTTCACTAGTATGTTCATTTCTCCGTACATCGGACACAAATTAACCATGCATCGGACACTTTCCGATGCAAAGGTAAGCACTACCATTTTCATACAGAACCTAGCTGATAGCTGTTTTTGGCGGAAAAAGAAAATAAAAACATGATAAACCATGAAAAAAGGCGCGAATTAACGCATTATTTTTAAAGCATTTTTAAGGCAGAGTGAGGTCTCTTGAATCGTTCTACATTTGTGCAACGATATCGTCAATTAAATTAAAGTTGAGGATTAATTCTTAGATAAAAGATAAAAATATATCCATATCAAGGATTTTAAAGCACTTTAATAAGGGTATGATATTTTTTTCCGGTCAAAATACCGTCTGTCCGATGCATGGTAAACAATGTCCGATCCATGGTGAATTTTGAGTTATTCCTAAAAACTCGATTTGTGAGGATATTTTCTTAATAAAGGGCATATAATTGTGTCCCAAATTGATATTTTAATCACAAACTAAATGTTAAAATCCATTTTGATAATTTTACTTCGGTAGTGATATCGCTAGAACTTGTTGAAGTACAAGGGTATCCGATGCATGGTGAATTCACCCTAGAGTCTGCTATAGCGAGAAATGGCTACGTCAGCTAGATATTTTATAGCACGAACATTTTTATTGAATTAAATGGTTTTCCTTCATTTGAAAAAATGAATTTGACAGACAGTGAGTTACGTATACTAACTCAAAATTCATTGCCTAACTGAATTGAAGGATTGTTAAGAACAACAAAAAAGAACTCGTGTGTTATATGAACTTAAAGCTTTGTTTGTAGGAGAGAACCACTGTGTGGGGGACGAAAAAAGACAAGGGCATCTTTTACATGCCTGACTTACACTTTTTAGCTGTCATATTTTTTTTTAAGTTGCAAAAGTATTCCAAAAAATAATTTTCATTCATCTCGAGTTTTAAATTGATTCCTCCTTTTTTACCCAGAAATCATAACAAAACAAAAATCAAATTGAATTTAGCATAAAACAAACTTCCTGTGATTTATTAATTCACTTTGATCCCTGTTGAAAATACCCTGCACAGGCCAAGGTCATGTCACGAAACTTTGAACTACAATAAATTTAGCCTTCAAAGTGTGACCTTGAACTAAAATCTAATCAATGGTTTCAATGACCCTGACCTTTCAGATGCTATATAAGATCAAGGTCAAAATTTGTATCACCTGTGTTGATACAAATAATGAGAGTTGTACGTTTTGAAAATCAGATGAACATGTACTTAAAATTACTTACAGTGAACCGACGGAGGAAAAAAAAAAGAAGACAAATTTCCTCTGAAAAACAAGGGATGAGAAAGGAATAAATGGTAAAGAAGTTACTGTCAACAGTGGTTCTTTTTTTCTTCACATTTAATTCCGATCTTTCAAAAAGTGTTCTCTAATAAATAGTGTGGAAAAGGTTGCGAAAACCAGAGTATAAATTGGCGTTTTGATTTGTGATATCGAGTTTGTAATCGGTGGGATTCCTTAACTGTTCAAAACTGCGGGTATGTTTTGGCCTTCAGTTGAATCCCATACGCATGATACAATAAAAAATTTTAAAATGTTGAAAGAAAATATAACCAGATCTTCTTTGACATCGATAACGTTTCTGCATGTTGATTTAGATATTCATATAGAAGACAAACGTCTTCGTTGATCCACCGAATCATTCAACATCTCCAATTAAGATAATCACTCCAAATAATGGTAAGCCAATTGATCTTTTAATTCCTTTTCGTTTCCCATTTCTCCCCCGGCAGGATCCAAAGGTTATTCATTCTTTTCAAATGTAACCATCCTCCTTTTCGACAAAGTTTAATTTTTGTCTTTTGGTGCTGCTTATGAAACAATGACCTAATAACATGGCTTACCTTATGCCTTGCATAAAAGTTTCTAAGTTCCTAAGTAAATTCAAGTATATTGCCATCTCAATGATACTTTAATGAATAAAATCAAGGAGAAAATAGAAAATATTGCTTGAAGTGGAACTTACATGTATCCCCGAATAAGAAGTCGTGTCTGAATTGCATACCGCGCAGCATCCGGTAGGCGGCTGATGTGGAAGCCATTTTGTTTCTGTGTCCAAAATCAAATCTCCTAATCTTCAATTGGGGAATCCGACCCCCTCATTGGGATGTTTCCTCTGAAATAATTGATGCCTTTTTCAAATCTGAATGGAACTTTGTGAAGGTGTTTTAATCCAAAATAAATGGGGACACGTAACTCAATGGACTACATTGTACTTTGATGAACAGAGGGACTTTAACAATTGTTTACGGAAAGTTGAGAAAAAGTTCTTCGTGAAATATGAGCCACAAAGATTAAATTTCTAAAATTGCCCACAGACAGATTCATTATTAATTTCTTCACGCAGCCTTTAATTGGACAAACAATAATTGCTCGGTTCCAGTAAACCTTTATTTAGTAATTTACATTTATTTCTTTTTTATGCCCACCTTTGCAGAGAGCCTTTATTCCATAATGAGACAAAAATGCATGGCAGTTTTTAAAACTTTTATTAAAAAATCATATACCCGAAATCTTATTTAGTTCAGTTGATCATTTTGGCTTGAAAAACTTTAATAAAATATAAACGATATATCTATGTCGATAAGGTTTAATACAGTTGCAACAGTTTTTTTTTTGTCGATTGAGGATCACATAAACCTAAAATAATAAACAAACTGACTGTCCCCCAAAATACTAAGTAAGTTTAAACATACATGTACACCATCCGTCTAAACTATCCATAGTTTGTGTGGGCCCCAGAACAAGTGAAAACAGCAATATACATTACTGAAAATACCACCCTGTTATATGAAAACCCTGGTCTGAGTTCTAAACTTACAATCCATCACTGCTAGGACACCGTGTATATCCCAACATGCGGGGTGTATGCTATGTTGTGCGCGGGGTGTATGCTTTCGAAGCGAGAGAAAGGGGGTCAATGCACGTTCTTTGTCCATTTTCTCAACTTACGGATATTTTTCACCAGAAAGCATATGCCTACGGAAGAAAGCATTATCTAAGGAGTATATGGATACCTATGAATCCACTGGACACCTTTTAGTTTTATCAAACACCTCAACACAATTCCGAGGATCGGAGCAAGATTGACGCTACACTGTGTTTATGATCAAATATCAGAACAAAGCTTTGCTTTATCGTCACTTTTATATTATTGTTAAATAAATGTTTACAATATAAACGTTTGTACAAATTGTCTGTAAATAAAACGGTTCGTATATAAAGATATTGACGAAAAATCGATGTTGTGTCCGGGGTGTATGCAACATGTTGTACGCGGGGTGTATACACCCCATATTTTTCTTAGGATTGTTGTGCGAAGTATCAATGGAAATTTAATTCACACAGATTTAAAAGCAACAAATAGTAATGATAAAAGACCTTAATACAAATGCCGAACCAAAAAGTAATTTCCATAAACGTACTGAAGTAAAAAAAAAACAAATTAATTAGATTAAAAAAGAAATTAAAAACAAACTATCACATTCAAGCATAAAAGGCGTTAGATGTGCAAGGAGCGTTTGTTATCTACATTGTAGATGGCGCAATGGTCTAAAAAATCTCCAAAGGGGGCCCTCCCCAATCCCCAATCCCCGCATTGAAGACACTTTGCCCTTTCTTCGACTCTTTTTAATCTAAATATCTAGCCTGTTAAAAATTATAAAAACACTACATTGTAATATGAATAAATCTTTTTTTTTGTTCCTGCAACATTTATGTTATCAATACATGTATTTTTGAGCATTTATGACAGTGATGTAGAATCTTTTTTGAAGGGGGGATACCCGAAAAAAAACTTGAGATAAGTTGACTAGATATAAAAAAGGGGGGGGGGGG
>PRKT01000009.1:1850343-1869070 GCA_003671525.1 Saccostrea glomerata
GGGGTAGTGTCCAACTTTTTTGAAGGCCAACTTCCTTTCACTTCCAATTTTTTTCCTATATTTCCTTCCTATAGATATACTGTGGTAAAAAGAGGGGGAGCCAACCATCTTTTCACAGGGTATTTTCTATAGTAAAGGTACATGTAATGTTGGGGAAAAAAGTGGGGGGCCAGGCTTTCCCCTGTTGCTACGTGCCTGTATCGTACACGTATAAGGCACCTTGGTTTGGCATTTGAATGTCAGTTTAAAAATAATCATCCTTAAAATTCTCGCATCATTTATAAAATCGTTATTTTATAAATAATATTCAGTTGCCAATCCAGAAATTGGACTTGTCTATATTAAACTATTTACTTTAAAATATTTCTCTGAAACGCGTATCATTTCAATGGACCTGCCTTCGATTTAGTAATACATGTATAGTATATGCTGCTGCATGTAACATGTGTAACGTATATTTTTTATTA
Source organism: Saccostrea glomerata (assembly GCA_003671525.1). Taxonomy (NCBI): domain Eukaryota; kingdom Metazoa; phylum Mollusca; class Bivalvia; order Ostreida; family Ostreidae; genus Saccostrea; species Saccostrea glomerata. The sequence continues at coordinate 1,850,811 of PRKT01000009.1, forward strand.
TGTAATTTTCTACAAAAAAAAAATAATTTTTTTTTATAATTCACAATATAAATCACCTTATATCTCTCACATAATTAATTTATAAAAGAAGATTGATCAAAATTCTGAGAAACCCTACTGTTTTTATTTTCTCTTTGAAAGTCTTTTCATGGGCTGATTTTAGTTCGTCACCAATTAAGCTGCTTCCAGAAGCTTTATATAACCTGTTTATAAACGTTTTTACCATGTGACACAGTACCTACATTGTGAATTTTATGCTGCTTCCCACTGCGACTGACAGTGTCTCTTATTGAGTACATTAATTTGTCTTCCCCCTCGAGGTTGGACCTGCACACGGCGGGGAGCGGATATCAGGAGGGCTCCTTAATTTATAACTGTGTATCCGTAATGCTCCACTCTTTACAAAACTCATTGCTAAATTACACATTAATTCGCGCCGCGCTCGGCGACTTTTGTCTCCCGAGCCGTTCACTTGATATCTATGGTTTCCTCTTTATTATGTGTAAAGTTGATGGCAGATTTCAAGGACGAGCATTGAAGATTTGTTGGGAAACATCTGAATTTTAGACGTGAAAAATTAATCACCTCTCCATAACAATTTTCTCTAGACTTAGGAAAGATGGTATTTGTTCTAGTGGCACTTCAAAGCTTAATTTAATTAATGCACATTTGGAAGGAACAGTCATTTCCAGTATTTGTATTTATATATTGACATGCTAAATAAAGAGACGGAAAAAGTAAACACATGGACAACTCATACAATAGGCGCAGAAGCTTGTATTTGCCTTCTATTGTAATGCCTTCCCATCCGTTTAATTCAACGGTTTTCTCATCACACAAAAATTACCGCTACAAGAGAATAATTCTCATTAGCATAACAATAATCGTATCGGCACCAACAGGAGAGATCGATCTAAACGCATGCGCACTGGTGCTTATCTTAATGAAAGGCGCTTATTACAAACACAATAACAGTCCGTGGTAACGTGTTTATTGATGTGACCACGTCCACACGGCTAAACCAATGTATAGTATGCCACGGACTTTCCTTCTCTGGCGAGACGAGCCGACATCGGTAAAAAGCGACAGTTGTCATCCACAAAATACAGCGCCTGGCCGGAGAGATTTGGCTGCTGAGGCAGGTGTTTTTCTGAAGCCTGACAGACGAGTTTTTGGTGAGTAGCACTCATTGATAACAGTTAGGATCAGGAATGGTTCCGTAAGAAAGCGAGACATGTCATGTAACAGTTTTCTTCGGAACTTTGCTTAACTGAAAATAGATTTTTAAACATGTGGCAGTAATTAACTAAGTCATTATCATATTTATTGTTATCTTGGGTTCATCGTATTTCTAGTTGCAGTGGTTACACTAGTTTGTAATTCTTGCAGGGTAGTCTAGCCGAACTTGTGCCCGTTTTTCAGGTTTAACATGTTTCCCCGAGGGACTGATGTTTTACATTTTCTTATCAATTTTTCATCAAATTCCAGTTTTATCGATTAGTACTGTAAACATATGTCGTTACCCGACTAATGAATTTTGATATTTCATTTATGTGCCTTTGGGAAACATGTAAACTATCTTGATCAGTTAGTTTTAATTTTTTCATCTTTTTTATGAACTGACATGTTTATATTACATGACACTTTCATCTGATTGTAACCGTACATATTCCGATAATTAAGATGACAAGAAATGTCACTAGTGAAAAATAAAGTAATATTTGAATTTAACAATTTGATATTAATAAAATATATGGTGTGTGTTAATTTGGTCTACCTAACAGTAGTGATGAGGAGATAATTATATAATCTGCGTTAGCAGCATCAGAAGCACCTGTCAAGATGGTTTTCATTCTAATTAGCGCCCTAAAGAGACACGGAAATATTGATTAAGTTAAATTAGTAAATTCTACCGAAACATGAAACATTATCCTTCAAAATCAATATTGCGTTTTAAGAAGCGCGTGTTTCGGTATTTTTGAAATAACTGAACTTCAGACCACTAAAAAAAATTCGTGATGAATTATTAAGTAACGCTAATAATTTAATCATTAAAAAAAAATGAAATATTCCTGTGGAGAGAAATTTGACCTTTTTCACGCGTTATCTGAGAGGATCAACGTTATATACAAAATATAAAAGGTGTCAAAATAAATCTACTTTGGCACAATATTGGATTAAAAGATAGATACTAATTTAATCTCCTGATAACCAAATCACCGGGTAAACAAACGGAATAGTGCGTGTATGATTTCCGTAGAAACATAGTGAGATAGGCCTTCTAGTCATCATTAATGAATCAATGGTGTTGGGGAGTTGATCTGGAACTCGATAAGACGCTAGCAAGACGACTTAATGGACAAACCCCGCAAATTAAGTCCCATAATATACTATCTTTATGTAGGTCCTTAATTGTAGCAACAGACCTGTTAGGGAGATAGGTATAAGATGGTAAACAAAGGTCTTGTACGAACAACAAAACACGGAGTCTGCTGACATGTCGGTTTTGATATATATCAGTTCCTATTCTGTCTTATCATCCACTTTCCCGCTAACCACATGTGGACATTAGCAAAACTATTTCCAATTGTTATTCTGAGGTCTTTTTCACGCGAAAGCTAATAAGGAACGAAAGAATTACCTTTTACTTAATTTATTTTTGCAACAGCTTAATCCAATTTTCTATCTAGATTTTTTTATCACCTCTCCTGTTTTTCTTTTGCGAACCAAAGTAATGCGGGGCTCTATTCCTTAATTTAAGAAGTAACAGTTGTTCTTTTTATGTAAAGAAAAGAAGTGAAGAGAGCGAGTTTTGCTCCGCCACCCCTCCATTCTTACAGATAATTGGTCTATCTGCCCATCGCGCCATTACGACAGTCTTTTATCCACCAGAACTGCCCCAAACTATTTCCAACAGTTTCTTGGAGGAAGCTCTGTTATTTTTCACAAGTTTGTATTTTGGCTAGAAATGAAACATGACGTAATGTTCATTTAGCGGGTTCGCTCGGCCATTAAAAGACAACATGCGTGGCTCGTGAATTAGATATCAATATGGGAGAATAAACGAGGTGTTAAATGAATGGATCAATGAAAAAAAATAGTGAGAAAGGGGGATTATTGATTGACTTCAAAAGGCGCCAAAATAAATATATTCACAAACTGAATGTTTATTCTCACTAAAATAAAGTAATATTTACTTATGCAATATATATATCCACCAGATAAGCAACGGTTTAATTTTCCTTGTTAATCCGGATGTCTTGAAACTCTTCTTCTAATACATGTTGATGTATAAACTTTTATTTTTTAATCTTTTTTAGGTAAGACAAACAGGTTTGATAGAAAGTAGACAGTGAAATTAGTTTAATTCAGTTCTCTACATTGAATAGTAAAAAAAATATTTGCGTGGTGGTAAATAATATTTTAAGATTGATAAATAAGCGTGCAATAAATAACGAAGTTATAGCAGTCATAAAATCCCAGATGTTTGATATTTTACAGTGATAGAGAACTATGTTCTTCACCCGCTGTGCGCTATGCGTGATTAATATCATTTTTCATATTTTATAACTTTTATTTTTATACATGCTTATCAATTTATACAATTATGTCTGTAGTTTTAATGAAAACTCATCTTTCTTATATATATTTTTTTATTCTCTCCTCGACTTTTCTTTCAATAAATTTAACTAATATATTATTGATTTATGAATTCATAAAAGAAAGCTGTAAAAATGTTAACGGTACTCGACGGTCGAGCTGCTTCGTTAACGGACAGGTTCTAATAGACTTCAGAAAAGGCCGCCACCCGGCTAGCTCTGGGCTATTTTCTTTAACGATCATATCTATCAATCTATTGTAAAACACATATCAACTAAATGTAAACCAGTTCACAACTGTTTTCTTAAACAATAGGATTAATCGTATTGATTATGGATCATAAATAACCTGGCCCACACCTGAGCCCTCGCCCTCTCCCCGGGGGTCTGATGACTGTAAATACAAGTTTATGATGCTCTGGTCCTTTATCAGAGTGGGTCTGGGGTAAAGTAATCATTTTATTCAGATTCCTAGGACTATTCGGACATGAATACGTCAAATTTACGTAAGTCTATATATGATAATTTTTCTATAAATATTCTAATTTTCCTTGAGCACATCTTTAGTGCTATAGAACTAATATCAGTTATATAAAAGCAACAATCTTAATTTGATTTTAATTAAACTTTCATGTACACAATTGCATAACACTGATATTGCATAACGAGAATTTTTTTGCCCATTTCGCTCTCTTTAGCGCAACTAAATTGGTCATTATCCGTAAAATGATCCCAAATTCTGCTTAGATCCCCCTTTTCAAAATTTTATGTCGATTTGTGTATCCCAGTCAACTTTTCATGCCCGTCCGTGAAGGAATTAAGATTTCCGTTACACTGTCATTGTTAACGACTTAAATCCTGCCTCTCTGAATGGGGCACACGAGCTGATTCACCCCAAATTGGAGGAATTAAAAACAGTTAGTACACCTGTCGCGGTCCCAGCAAATCAGAAGTTTGTGGGTCAACTTCTGCTGCTCTTAAGGCCGTATTTTTATTTCTCAATGTTATACCATCTGTAGGAAATCTGTATCGGACCAACCTGACAATCAGATTTAGATAGCTGTAAAACCGTGTCGCCGGATTTTCTGGGTGAACGAGGGGTGAAGAACAATTTACACCTGTTGCTGAACAGGTAACAATTTGAGGGTGGTAAAAAAAACCTGTCACGTATTCTTAGACACAGGCTTATAGGCGAAAAATGTTTTTTTTAAAAAAATCCAAGTCAATTCGTCGTGTATAATTTTTAAAAAAAACTTGCAGTAAGAAATTACAATTACATCTGCATATATATATGCGCACCATCCTTTTTAATAATAAAAAAGTACATACATTTTTAAACAGATAAATACATATATTACACACGATCTGTATTATAATCCTTCGAATGCCTACCATTTGGTAGATAGAGGGCGACAAAAAGCCTGGTTAACAGAAGAGACACATGCATGTATATATATGTTTGACTTATATTTCTCCTACTTGTATACCCACACGTTTATTTTGTTAAACTTAATATAATACAAAGTGGATTTCTTCATCAATGAAGGAGTTATTTTTATTGCATATATCCTTGATATATCATAAAGTAGTATGCCCCTCCCCCTAAAATGCCTTATCCAAAGAAAGATAAAAACCCGCTTGTCTTTAAATAAAAGAGGGGGCTGGAAGGAGATTTTGCCTTATCTCGGAGTATTTACTTCATTGCTTCTAAGACTTTTCCTTACAGTCTTAAAGATAGGTAAAGCTTTTGTAGATGGGCCAAACTCATATTTAGACTACTTTTCCAAAGCCGGACTTCACCTAAAAGATCTGTCGAGTTTCTAGACCCCATAGCACAGACTTTTCGTTACATTCTGTAAGATAGGTAAAGCTTTTGTAGGTGGGCCAAACTCATATTTAGACTACTTTTCCAAAGCCGGACTTCACTTAAAAGATCTGTCGAGTTTCTAGACCCCATAGCATGAATTCATCCGTGATATTTATATACACTACTGTTCAGTGCAGAATATATCGATTAAAAAAAAACAGGGTTCAAGTATTATCTTGAGAAATAAAAGTAGAATATATTCTTAACGCAAATCAGCAATAAAGAGGAGTAATTAACAATAATATTCGTGATTTATTAATTTTATTACTTATAATTTCATTTAAGTTCTACATTTCAATTATTTTTACTTACAATATATATATTTTTTATTTTGATAGAAAGAGAAAACATGGAGAAAACCATAGCAAACAGAACGACTATAGAAATAAAGCCACTTCAGGAGATTAACAGTTCTAATCCGCCTCAGCTAAAGAACGTAAAATTGGGGAAGTCTAGCGAGGGGAATTCTCGCCAGTCCTCCCTAGATATCTTAGCAACAGCGGCTGCGCAGTGTTCCTCTAAAGTATGTACTAATGAAAGCGACAGAAAAATAGAGAAAAACTCAGAAAATTGTGACCTTGAAAACGTTGTCCCATTAAAGTCTCAACACAAACTTCCTTCATTTGCAACACTGGCATACAATATGGTCCGTAACTTACAAACAAAGCCCATGTCTGAAAATGTTAGACAAGAGAGGGGAAACCAAAACACCCCAAGACTAGGAATAAACTCTGCATCGTCCCAATCTTCGACGACGATAACCCGAAATAAAAAATCTCCCCGAAAATCGCCGAAGAAGAGTTCAGCTAAATCTGGTCGATCAGTTACCCATGGAAAAGAAAATATACCCACGTTTACAAATGGCGAAAACAGGATCAAGCAGGAAGCATCTGACACGATATGTCCAATCACTTCTGTCAGAAAGGCAAACATTTCTAATGCTTCGACAGAGATTACAAACATTAATGTTAAAGTAGCTGAGAACATTTCTGAAAATTCCACCAAAAGTCGTACAGATGAAGCGCGGGCTGTTCTAAAACCGAAGATCTGGAATCCTCTTTTCCACGAATACACACCCAAGAAACAAATCTCAGATAGAGAACCAATAGTAAAATCAGAGCCTGTCTCCGATCCCCCAGAGTCTTTACATCGTGTCAGCGTGGCAGAAACGCTTACAACGCCGGATACCAAAAGAAGTCTCATTAAACATACAGTAGAATCCATGATAAAGAAAGAAGAACCATCAGTAGACGATTCCAACGTGACAATCAAGCGTCTCCTGCCAAGACACGAAGAAGAACCAAATGCTAAGAAAATCAAGCTCGAAAACAGTACACAGAATATAATGCCACTGACTCAGCCTTTCATTGAGAGCAAAACTCCATCCAAATTCCCGGTCATCAAAACAGAATATCCAACTTTGTACAAGGTCTCAACGACACCAACTTCTATGTCTCCTTACATGCACCGCGCATTTGAACCCTCACCCAAAACATTCGCTGACGTTGCACTGCGACCACTTATGCCAACATTACAACATTGTGTCCTCTCACCATTCAGTCCATCCTTTGGGAGAGCAGATAATCTAATGACCCCTGAACTTTACAAATCCCCACTCGTGGTTCAGCGTAAAATAGCTCCGAATAACTTGGATACACCTTTGAAATCAGCGCCAGTTTCTGTCTATGGGTCGCATCCTATGACGTCATCAAAGTTAGAATCACCAGTATCCCGTCCAAACGAACCTGTCTTCGCTGTTGATAACAAGCCATCGTTGGCTAGGGTGTTGATGCCAAAATTTGCAGACCATAAAACCAAGACTGAGAACATACCTCTTTCTGACGAGGTGAGTGGTGTTGGTGTCATTTTTTCTTATTGTTGTTTTGACCTATAATTAATTTATATGATAAACATTTTCTTGAATTCGTTTTGCTATCTATATATGAATTCACTGCCTCTTTATAAATATTTAAAAATGAAGACATAGCCATATTTTATTTATATTTTGTTTCTTTTTTGTTTCTTTAAGATTATTTATCTGTAGAGATACTTGGACGAAAGCATTCATTACTTGCTTTTGCTTAAATTTCCTTGTTTAATTTTCAGGACTCCCCAGTGGTAGAGCTGGTAAATGGAGGCTTTGGAATCAAGAACCCCTCGTATAGTGCACCTAAACCCTCCGATATAACAAACATACAACAAGGTAAAGACTCAACAGGTCGGCCATATTGACATAAATTAGGAAATTCAAACACTTCACAAAATAACAGATGTACATTTTCAGACGCGTGTCACAGGTTTGTTTATCAGATGCTTATAAAATTGTAAAAATATTATTCAACAGAATTTTAAATCTTTCCAATATGGGATACAATTAGACCATCTGTTACTTTCTGCGCCTCGACTCGAATTTTTTTTTAAGAGTGGCCTTTAAATATTGTGTGTTTTCTTTGTCCAGATTCGGAGACGGGTAAAGGGAAGTACATCTGTAAGATCTGCTCCAAGGAATTTGGATTACAGCGTTTACTGAATCGCCACCTCAAGTGTCACAGTGACGTCAAGAGGTACCTGTGTACCTTCTGTGGTAAAGGCTTCAACGATACGTTTGATCTGAAACGTCACACTAGAATCCATACAGGTATGCCTTCAGAACGAACGTAGAAATAACGGAATAGAAGATTTTGTGAACACAATTGTTGCTGATTTTCATCGCGCCATTATCATGAAACACATGAATTTTTTTTTCAAATTTTAAATGAAATTTGTATTTATTATTTTTCAAAACAAATACAAGTAATACTTATGGAACTTAATCTTAAGGAGCGAATTGACCTGAACGAAAGAAAGAAACGATCATTGACACAGACATCAATAATGTAATACAGATGTGAAAACCTTACGCATTCGTGGCTACTGAGATTTAAAAACAGACTGAATATAAAATTCATTAACTTTTGTTTTAATTGTTCGGAAAAATCTACCATTACATAATCATTCTTTTGCTTGATTTTGCATTTTATTTTTGACAAGATGACAATTTGTCCGCTTTCCTTTAGTGTATAGATTCACTGGAGGGCGTTACACTGGTGACTTCCGGTTGAGACCTCGACTGACAGTAAACTTATGAAGCTAGCAAAAAAAATGAAATCTCATATATAATGCTAAAGATGTGTGAAGTCTGTTTTACGTTTCTTGTACATACAGTAATAGACATAATTTTTAAAACTATATTTTTGAAAATTCATCTTTTTTTCTCTTCAGGAGTGAAACCTTACTCGTGTAGCGAGTGTGACCGATCATTCACACAAAGATGCTCCCTGGAGTCCCACTGCCGGAAAGTCCACAACATGGACGTCAGTTTCGCCTACAAACAGCGGAGAAACAAGATTTACGTGTGTGAGGAGTGTGGACATTCCACGCCTGATGCCAGCAGTCACTTCGTGCACCTCCGAGAGAACCACCCGAACAATCCCGCGCTGTCAAAGTATCACGACAGACGTCAGTTCAAATTCTCCATGGAAAATCAGCAGAACGTCCACTTGCCGCGAACGTGACAAAACATCGAAAACAGACTCTTTCCCCGTCAATCTTACTGATTTAATGAGCAGCTTTAATTTGTTAATGGCGTGTATATTTTCGTCTAGTCATTTTTGATATTTTGTACAGTTTTAGTTCATGGTGCTAAATGCATGTTCACGTAACTGTTTAAAGAGTGGTTGCATGTTTCATGTTTAGTAATAAATTATTGTGAAAATCTATGGCTTGTTAGAGTACTTCTTTTATATTAATTCCTATCAACTGTGTACATCACACCGGAAGTATTCAGCAAGTGTTCTGTAGACTTGAACAAAGAATCTGAACTCGAACTGAAGTGCTCGGTATACGGATATAGAACAAATAGCATCTAATATTATGGTGCAAAAACATGTTAAAGACGGATGATACAAACTTTTGTTGAAAAATATGAATTTAAAATAACTATCGGTCATGTTTATGCAAGTATAATGAGCATAATCTTTGAAAATTTCGTTAAAGGTTTACAAAACTTATAAAAAATTAGGTCGGCAAATGCACGCCAATCGAGAGGCATGTTGAACAGAGCGAGTGCTCGCGAACACTTCCGTTGGAGGTATAAGGAATTTTTGTGAGCGCTCTGTTAAAAAGGCCTCAGGTGTTCATTTATTTTTTATTTGTTTTATCTGTCCTTAAGATGTCTGGTATTTTGACAACTTTATGCAAAATTGTTTGCTATATTATGTAGAAATTTACAATACTCGGTTTTAATACCGATATGTAAAGATATTTGAAGATGATCACTACAGAATAGCAATATTTATAGCAAAATGGCAACGAAAGGGATGCTTACTCCTCCATGGCACCTGATCCCACCTCTGATTTTCCGAAGGTCCATGTTTGCTCTGCTCCTCTTTTGTATTATGTGATCGACTTTTGAGCTGGAATACTGTTCGTTATCTCCATATGTTTAGTAATTGAAATTATTTCTTTCATCATGAAACGTGAATTTTCCAGACTTACCGTATAATAATTTTAACTGTGCTATATATAGCTAAAATCTTAAATAGTAGAAGCATGATATGGTCTGGATATCACTAACTGATGTGTATTTTTGAATAAAATTTATATTTTTTATCTTTAAGGTTTATTGACTCTTTGACTTTTTTCCTTTTAAAAAATTCTCAAGTTACTCTCAAAGAACATAGACGATCAATTAAAATGCCTATGTAGTTTACGCCTGAATTTAGCAAAAAAAATTCCAACTCGGAACTCCTCGGGTGGCTCGTACCTTGCACACTAACCTCGGACGTCATATGGTATTTTACCATCTTTCTGTGTCAGTCATGTGATCTTATTTGAATTTCATTCAAATGTAAACTTTTGTAATTTGTTGCACGCCCAACACTGTGTTCTTGCTTTCAAAGACTACTCACATATGGTTGCAATTAACACGAGGAATTAACACTTGTCAAATAAACAAACCTTTTCGAAGAACTTTAGGCAGAGCGAAATATGAAATGAGTGACAAGGCAGTTTCCGGCGAAGAATTGTGTCGACTTGATGCTTATTACTCCACCTATCACATCCGAGGTTTGAATGGAGCGTAGCGGAGTTGGAGGTTGATTTTTTTCTCTTTGTCTTCCCAAATTTAAGAGGGCAAAGAAAAAATGTTACGGAAAAAAATATTTACAAAATATATTATGAAATAAAGAACGTTTAAATTAAAAAAAAAAGGTTCCCCAAATCTCCACAACGACCAACATAAAATGTGAAAGTTGGTTGCATAATGAAGCAATATATGAACATGTTGACCTCCAATATGGCGGCCGACGGGAATTAACTCTTGCTAAATTCGGGCCTTTCAAAAAGTATCTACTTGGTATAGTGCGACAAACATGAATGTGAAAAATTAAATCTCAATTTTAACAAAATTTTCTTTGATATTTCATTAATTATTTGAGCATATTTGAAGTAAAATCTCGATCCACAATTTGCAAAAATCTCACAAAAATTCATTTGAAATTATTTGCCTTTGAAATAGAATACAATTAAGACTTAAGAGAGCAAAAAGAATATTTTCTCAAAGTATTACACTGTTCCTTAAATATGAGTGGGTCTTTACTCCATTTAATTTTATTGACAGTTTATCCTCAAAGTTTGTGCATTTTTTTTCGTTTAAGAGCAATGACCTACTTTACCTCATTAGTAAACTTTCATGACAAAACATAATTTGCATCCTTTCATGAAAGAAGTCGTTTAGTAAAGGGTCATATCACAAACATAATTTACTTCATCAGTTATGCAACATAAGTTTTTTAAATAAAAAATAATTGACTTAAATGATTTTTTTTTCAATTTTATTAACGAGACATGTTAAAACTGTTACAAATGCGACAAATATCACGATATAACCCTCATGGAATAGTCAACGGAGAAGGATTTATTAATAGCTGGACATTACTCAAGAACTTGAACATTATGCAAAGTTTTTGGATTTCCTGAGATGGTTCACGCTGGATTTCTACTTGGTGAAGATGTTGCTAAACCAATTTCCTACTTGTCTCCTTGCCTCTTCTAATCCACTTCCTATCTGTCTCCCAACTTCCTGTAACCGACTTCCGGCCTGAGAGACGACTGGTGTCAATCTCTCCGACATTAGCGTCCGGAACTCTGATGCTCGGCTTCCGGTACAACTGGTACCTATCTGTAAGACCTCGAATAGTACCCTGTAGAGAAAACAGAAAGGCACTCTACGTAGGTACAACTGGCTGTATTCCTTTTGAATAAAAAGCCTTAAATCAGCAAAACTGTATGTTCATTGGAAAAATTAACCTGCTGTAAATCAATTTTCATACATAAAATAAGATTTGCATAAAATAAGTAGTTCTAATTATTCCTGTACCTGTGGATTTCTGTGGGTTGTAGAAAGCTGCTGGCTTCGTAAACTCCCATCAGGGCGTCCCTATTGTCCCAGAAGACGTCACAGAAGCTGATGTTGGCGGCGTTGTGTAGGTAACACGTAGACACGTGGTCCATCATGGTGGTCTTGACCATTCGGCATCGGACCGTGTCTTGTGTGTAGAATTGCTTCAGTGTGTTTATAAGACAGTCCCCTGTTGCCTTGATCCAACGTTTTCCCTTCAAGGTGTAAAAAAAAAATCACTAAGTATATAGAAAGCAGTTCAGTAGGAAGAAAATGAGAAAAGATTAGTTATGTGATGGACCCCAAAACATTATTCTAAAAGCAAATTACAAAAATGTACGTTTGAAATGTCAAGTGGGGAACACTTCATGAGCAATTACATTACACGTATTTACGTTTCCTTCCCATTCTCCTTTTAGTTAATCTAAAAGGGTTAGATCCGCTCTTCTTGGAACCCTTGAACCAAGTCTTACAAATATGCTTATAAGTCTAAGTGATGTTTATTATTAAAAATGTCTTCATTGTTGATATGAACTTATGTCATTGTATAGTTGTTTGTTTTGACAAATATATTCATTACTTGCTTATGATTAAAATATATCTTGCGTTCGTTGATGGCCGAAAATACGGCGTGATCAATTTAGCAGAATCTCGAAACCCTTGGTTGTGTTGAACTTACCAGGTCATTAAACTGGTTGTAGTATACGGGTTGGTAAAACTTCTCACAGTCATATGTGCCGTAATGTTTGCTAAATCCACAGTTCCCACAGGGGAATCTCTGCTCAAAGCAGTCGTAAAAATCACAGGAACCGGACGCCGCGTGCTCTAGACAAGTCTGGGACACGTCTGAAAGACATTCAAAAGTCCGTTAATAGTAGTATTGGTATAAGGCGAAAATTCTTACTTTATAGCCCATATAAATATAAATATGCCCTCGATGGCTGAGGAATCTTTCTTCCCTACCTTGTACTGGATTACTCGGGTTCTTGGCATCACTGCAGGACGAGACCAGATCCCGGAACACATCCACAACAAACGCATTGGACACGGTGCTAAAGAGGAACAGGGCGGCTAACGTTGTACCAGACATATTGTTTTTAATCTAATGACAGCTCTAACAAGGGAACATATATAAGGAGGATGGTGACGTCATTAAGAAGGGCTTCCTAGTCACTCATGCTTACCAAACGTTGACAACTGTAGTGGCCCACTTACATTGTTTGCAATTTTAATTAGAAGTATGAATCATTGTGACATCAAAACATGTCAAGGGCCCGTCTTTCCTTATTACGTTGAAACTAGTTTCCCACTCCCCCATCTGTATTTATTGAAAATATATCGGACGACCATTTCATAAGGGACGGTGGTGGTGGGGTTAGGGGTGGATGGGGAGGGGAGGGTTGGAGGGGGGGGTCTTAAGTGTACAATGAAGTGTAACAAGAAGGTGTCGTAAGAAAGTTATAATATACTTGCAATTGATTGTTCCCTCTTGATAGTTTACCGTTTAAAGAAATTCAGAGCGAAATTGCACATTTGACGTTCAAGATCAATTATGATTATTTATTGGTATAATAATTCATATATAATTTTCAGGTTTAAGGAATATATATACACTATAAATCTTAAAAATGTAAGTTTACGTGTTCATTTTTGAATTAATAAACTCTAATTAACTGCTCAAAATGCTGATACTTAAACAATGAAAATGCTTTCCTTGTTAATAAGGGATGCGACAGTGCGTTTTTACTTCTACAATGGCTGCAACCTTGAACGAATGAAGAAAAATATTTTTTTAAATATATATTTTTATCCGTATTTATATATAAATTGTTTATATGTATTATTAAAAGAAGCAATGTAAAATTAATTTTCCTCTACTCTTAAAATGTGGTATTTTCAATAGGTTACATTGATGGAAGAACTTAACCCAGTGGATTCTTCTTTACAACCATTTCTCACGATAAACTAAAATATGCTTTTGGTATTTGAAAATAAACGGAACCGAAATTTTCACATATTGTGCTTGATTATCAACAAAACGCCTTCGTTGAAAACTATTCTGATTGTTCACACAAGTACTCTGATGTTGATTTTAAAAAGATGTACGCGAAGAAGAAAATACTTGTTGTGGACTTCAGATAGAATATATCGACGATGTTTTATCAATGAAAAATAGTTATTTTCATTCATATGTCGACTCAATATATCCCAGCGAACTTGAAATTAGACGGAGTTTGTTACATCTTTTACATACAATTTGGATTCATGGATGTTTTACCGAGTATAAACGAAAAAGACCAGCTAAAATTCTTCAGCTTTTCCATTATCAACTTTCTTTATTTATGAAGTAATATTTATGTCTCCTAACTTATTTACTACTAGTATTCAAGAGTTGTCTCTGAATACAATCAATTTTTAAATCGAGGCATGCTACTCACTAATAAGTTAATGTTACAGTAATTTCAACATCTTTTCAAGTCAGCATTTCGTAAGTTCTATGTTATAGTTAAAGTAAATTTTATCGAGTGTATCATGGATAAGCAAGGGGCTGTGCGCTGCATTTCATTTCCGGAAATATGCATAGCATTTCCGACATTTTTAAATTTCATTTCCGACATTTTTAAATTTCATTTCCGACATTTTTGTTTTCATTTCCGACATAATTTTCTTTTTTACCTGTGCGGCAATTCAATGTTTTCTAAGTAAAAGAAAATGGAATTTTATAAGTATTTATACCAAAATATTAATAAAGAATAAAAAAACAATCTATACATATAATAATGCATACATGTAGCACTAAGTCTAGTTAAAAGTATTCAATGAGCATAAAACTTTTTCATCACATTTAATGTGCACTAAATTAAATGTCAGTGACAGCATCATACATGTCCAAGTCACTGACAGATTTACAAAATTGGATTTCAATGATTTATTAATGATTTAATCCTTTAAATTTTTCATAAGTTAAGTTATCAAATCTGTTAATATAAGTACTACATATATGTATTTGAAAAATGTCGGAAATGAAAACTAAAAAATGTCGGAAATGAAAAGTTGCTAATTACCAAAAATTCCGGAAATGAAATGAAGCCGGGCAGTGACGAGTTTGCGAAGATCGCTACAATGACCTTAATTACTAGCAAATCAACCTATCACTGGGTCGTATTATTGCTGACTTGTCTCATACCAATTGTTAGAGCGTTGTTATTCCCCCGTAATGGAAGATTCGGTGTTTCACAAACATGGTTTTTACCGGCCGCCAGGAGGCGGTCGGTTATATGATATGAAAGTTTGAAGTCGCTGTGCGTTTCTGCGGAGTTAAAAAAATTTAGATAAAAAATATTAAACATTAATATAATAGTATATATTAAAAATAGCGTCTAAATGTTTAACAAGA
The DNA here is from genome assembly GCA_003671525.1 of Saccostrea glomerata. Taxonomy (NCBI): domain Eukaryota; kingdom Metazoa; phylum Mollusca; class Bivalvia; order Ostreida; family Ostreidae; genus Saccostrea; species Saccostrea glomerata. The sequence goes on from PRKT01000009.1 coordinate 1,866,113, forward strand.
ACGCACAATAAACATAAAATTATTCTAAAAGTATTCAATGAGCATAAAACTTTTTCATCACATTTAATGTGCACTAAATTAAATGTCAGTGACAGCATCATACATGTCCAAGTCACTGACAGATTTACAAAATTGGATTTCAATGATTTATTAATGATTTAATCCTTTAAATTTTTCATAAGTTAAGTTATCAAATCTGTTAATATAAGTACTACATATATGTATTTGAAAAATGTCGGAAATGAAAATTAAAAAATGTCGGAAATGAAAAGTTGATAATTACCAAAAAATTCCGGAAATGAAATGCAGCCGGGCTGTGACGAGTTTGCGAAGATCGCTACAATGACCTTAATTACTAGCAAATCAACCTATCACTGGGTCGTATTATTGCTGACTTGTCTCATACCAATTGTTAGAGCGTTTTTATTCCCCCGTAATGGAAGATTCGGTGTTTCACAAACATGTTTTTTTTAATACTGAATTTGAATACAGAAAGTTCTGCCTACCTGATCAATACATATAGGGTTTAGGGCGGGTGTGACAGGTCGATCAAAGGGGTGTACTTACTCCCCATAGCCACATGATCCCACCTCTGGTATCTCCAGGGTCCTTATCACATATCTGTATTGTTTGTAGATCTTTTTTTTTTAGAATGATCACTGTTCATTGCCTTTTACCTTTTTTACATTTTCGTAAGAATTATAGAAAATATTCAGAAAATCTATATGTTGTAAATGGAAAAAATTGGATTATCATAGAAATAGTCTTCATGACAGATTTAAGTGATGTTGATGTGGTAGGAGATACTATACCCAAATATCATTTGTTTTGGTTAAAGTCTTATGTCTTTTATGGTATTTAATTTGAAAAGTTTTAAAATTTAAGAATTTCCAAAAGTCCCTCGGAGATTTTTATACATCACTTCTTGAAAATATTGTGGCACAAATGGTCTGAAGTTCCTCCAGTATTTCTCCTATGTATTCCAGGTGATAGAACATACATAAATAAAGTTTTTGGAGCAATAATATTCCCAAGTAACTATACACCCTATCCAGGCCAAACTGCATAACTGTGGCATCTACACTACTGTAGTAAATCTAAGTGTGAGACTTTGCTTTATATTTTTGGAGATGATCTGTAATTTTTTATTGTTTGGTTGTTGCTGTAACTCAATTTTCAGGATCTTCCTCAGACAATGAACTTAAAAAGTCACCACAAGGAAGACAATTGGTCTTTTTTAAAAACAACAAAATGACAAGTAATGGTTGCTGCAAACAATATTTATTACATCAATAACAAAACAAATATATATATATATATAGATATACATTTGTATCTCATAAAAAATCCTCTTACAACATAAACAGAGTAAAATAAAAGCTTTGAAAAAAATTATGTACCATAAGGCTTTTCAAAAATCCTTGATTTTGATTAAAATACATGTATTAACTATAACAAATCCTCAAATTGTAACAGAGCAGGCCAATATGAATTACCGGTACAATGTTGCATCAAGTGGAACTACATTTTGTATATTTAATATTGATAGTCTAATTGAAATTTTCCTAAACACTACTAAATAATTAAGTCGTTATAAAACAGATTAAGTCACCTTGATCTTCACAGATCAGATAGCAGGAAAATCTTCACAGGGATTAACATGATTGATAAAAAACATTTTTTTTTTACTCCAATCTTCTAAATTACACGATTTAATAGCAAAATCATGACATTCCATATGGTCATTTCTACAAAATAAGAGTTCCTTCACAAGGCACCAATATGGTCATTATCTACATCAATCTTTAAGTTATATTTGGCATTCTATACTAGTATATGTATCTAAATAACAATCAATTTCATATTTTCTCTACATCTCTTAACTGTAATGGCTAACATATTATTTATATTAACAAATACACTATTTATTCATGAGGATTGCTCAAAATTCTGTAGCTATAAGCATCATTTTGTGTTACCCTTGTATCACAAATGCTACAAAGGATATACTAGCCTCAGTCTACACAATTTGTAGACAACCCTCATTCATTTTACATACTGTAGAAATACTTTTTTCCACATGGTATTAATCCATATTATAACCTACATAAAAAAATTACCATTGAATTTCTCTGAAAGTATAATTTAAGGCATATGTAGGCAACTAATCTAAGACATTGGCATAAATTTATACCAGCTGATTGGATATAGAAATTCTGATGGCACAGAATTGTGAACATGAGGGAAAAAAGTATGTTTACAGTATGTACATGTATATATAAAATATGTACATGTATATGTAAAATAACAAGAAGTTGCTAAAAATACATGTATATTGATAAAAGTGATAAACTGTGACCAGTCTTAAATGAACTATACCCATAAATCAAAGACAAATGCCCAAACAAATTATAGGTCAAAGATTACATTAGAAGTCAACCTTTAAATATTACATTCAGGCTTTTAAACCGATTAATACTCACATGAATTTTAAATGATAATAACATTATCAGCTTCAAAGATGAGAGATAAAAGATTTCTTCAAAACATTATCAATGAAGGGCACTTGGAAGAAACAAAGTTTACAGAAAAATTACAGAGAAGTCTACATTATAAGTCTAATGTCTAGATTAAATGCACATAAAAGCAGGTCTGCCATTAATTACTATAATTGAAAGCTTTAATTACGTTGCAGATGGAAATTTTCAGAGAGAAAGAGAATCTTGAGATTATCTAACAATTTCAGGGTCACAGATCTAGGAAAAATCATGTTCATTTAAAACATCCTATTATATTGTCACTTGTATATGAAGCCAAATTCAGAAATGTACTCAAGATATAAATCCAAAACAGTAAATTAGTAATGGTACATAAAATGGTTGATACAATCATACACAGGTAGAATCAATACTCCAGTAATATAACAAGATTTTACAACATGCATGGCAAAAAAAAAAA
>PRKT01000009.1:1870342-1935342 GCA_003671525.1 Saccostrea glomerata
AAGGGGGGGGGGGGACTGAAATATACTACAATTAAGAAAAGTATATTTTTCTTTGAATTTTTCTATTTAATCATTATAAAGTGTGCAAACTATACTGCAGAGAAATTACTGTTCTGTCTAAATGCCTCAATTATTATTAACTGCATATGTACACTGCCACATATTTCTCCAGAATTGTAATTAACGTGCATGTTCAGCGTATTGTGACAAATTAATCTAAGAAATCTGTATGATTTTCTGTACCCACATATTACACAGAAATTATGATTCTCTTGAAATATGACTAAACATGGAAAAAAAGAGTGTTTATAGACCTTATATAGCTTCAGTGATATTCATAAATTTAGACCATATCGTAAAATGCTAGGAAAAAAATCCTATAATAATGCTTAAATCATTATTTGTTGGGATTGCATGCTTCAAAGTGTGAAGTATTGGACTGTTTACAGTGATATAAAGGTGCAGTTGATAGCTCAAGTTACAACTCAATAGGTAAAAACTAATACATCTAAAATCATCCACTGGGTTTTTGTTTTTAAAAAGTAATACATCTCAGGTTATCAATAATAGAAGATTTTTTTTTTATATGGGAATAAAACAAGTATTACTTAAAAAATTTTCAATGTGTAAAATGAACTTCTGAACTGAACAAATATATTAATTATATAAACATGGTATATACACGTAAATATCTGATCTGCAATGACTGTATATGGAGAGATCATTTCAATGATACAGAAAATTGAAAAAAAAAGTCCAAAAATGGATTCTTTTATCACTGCCTATTTCAACCACACTAAAATTTAATATTGACCGTTATATTTAGGTGAGATAAATGGAACGTTAAATTTGACAAATTATTATGTATCAATATCCTGCAGCACTGAATGAAAAAAAGCAATAATCATTTCAATTTTTTTGTATCTAAATTGCAATGTACCCTGTAGTCATAATTTTGATTATATTATGCATAAATTTATATAATTATTTCATATAGTGTGTTTGCATCAATGACAATTCTACTTTGAATTATTCTTCTTAATATGTTACAAACATAATTTTTTCCTGTAAAATTCAACAACCGGTACTTAATGTTTCAAGTTTGGTTAAAATTGGCTCACGAAGTAATCAAAAGAAGATGGAAATACATAGACAGATTACAGGTAAGCTAAAACACCAGGACGAGGAGCCAGTAACAGTTGCACAGAAGCTGCTGGGCGAAATAACAACACAGATTTCACCTTTTAATGCTACGAGCTGACAGGTGAGATGAAATGACTACATCTATCTCAGCTCCCACAGAGGTTGTCATTTGCAGGCGAGAGTATCGAGTTAAAACGCCAGGAAAGCTATCACTGGTAGATGACAAATAATCCGATCAGTATATACTAACAGTCCCGTCCCCTACTGCTAACTAAATCTGAACAGCTCAGCAAAAACAGGCATCATATTCATGTTGTCATAATCAGATCCTAATATTTCTATACAAACTTGTGATATAACTCTAAAATACAGAGAGAATAATACAAATGCCTTTCCATGTCACACCCTGTATCAGCCCGAAACACCAATATTAACTCTAGGCCAGAGGGCCCGAGGGCTGAAAGTTGGAGAAGGCTGATACAGGGTGTGATATGAAAGGGTAACTTGGCTTAAGATTTTCAGTTATAACATAGAAATAAAATACATGACAACCCAAATCTAACTGAGAAAATAAATATTTCTCTTTGAAAATCACTGACCATAGCTTATTAAGTTATTATATCAAAAAGCAGTAATTCATATTGAAGAGAATGTGACCAAAGAAATAGGTACTGTACTATATGTAATCACCAGCACTGTTTTTGTTTAGGAGAAATCTATAAGCTAGTAGGGGTGTGATATATATAGGATCTCACATGATTTGTAGTTGGACATGATTTATCCAACGAGTTGTGTGGATTTTATCCCTGAGCCTTGGCGAGGGGATAAAAACACAACACACAACGCACGCAAAATCCATTGTGACGTCACAACTGTGTGAAACGAAAATGACATCACATGAGCTATATCAACCGGATAAAGGGTTAAACATGGGATAAAAATCTGTATCAGCCCTGCAGGTCTGAGGATCTGTATATATACAGTGAAGGTGTATAACAAATTCTGTATTCATTATGTATGTAGTAAATAAATGTAGTGAATATCAAAACAGACCAGAAACAATAGCTGCTCTCTTATGATAATAATCAAACAAAAAATAATAAAAATTCCAAAGTTGATGGTAAAAATATCATGTATTATACCATCTAAAAAAAAACACACCTGTCCTTCTTATAACTTATATTGTTTACAATGTAGTTCTATCATATAGCAGGTCTATCATATAGCAGCTACGTAAAAAAAAAAAAAATCAATGAGACTATTACAGCTGTCTGATACATGTATATTGTAAACTATGAATATGTTTTCAAATCCAGCATTTCTGCTAAATAACATTTATTCATTTTTAAAAAAATTCACATATGTTTCAGAAATGCTTTTCATATACATGTATTCTTGTTTTGAATGAATTTAATACAATGAATTTACAAATTATGCACTAATAAATGATGATTTTAGATTTTTAAAATGCTCAAATATCCTTTTGTTGGAATGAATATGTGAAAAAAACTAAGAATGAAAAATATTTGAGATATCTGGTGATTTTCAATATCCCACTAGTAAAGGATAATCTTCAGACACCTACAAACAGTGGCCTATAACACTGGGATGTCTAACACCACAATTCTTTCCATGACAAAAATCGTCCCTTTTGAGGGTGCTACTTGCCCACCTGTTCGTACTGAGACAGCTTTTTTAATAATTTTGTGTTTTCTTCCTTCATCCTTTTGACTTCGTCTTTGAGTGCATTGTTTTCTTTCTCTAGATACCCAGCCCTTAGTGCGATCTGATTTTCTTTGATACGGCGGGCCTCTCTTGATCGTTTGGCCGCTACGTTGTTTTTCATACGCCTCGACCAATACTTCTCATCCTTACAATCTTCTGGTACAAAAACCTGAAAAGTCCAACAAAATACAATCCACCGGATGTCTTATTAAATCAGTCAAAAACCTGAAAAGTCCAATTAACAAATACAATCCACTGGCAAATTTCTCATTAAATGTCAACACACTTTATTTAATATCAAAACATGCATGCATAACAAATACAATTTTTTTTCCATTTCCAATTTTTATCATTGCAAAATTGATACATTATTTCACTACTTTTCTTATCATTAAATAATGGTATTATTTTCTTTATTTTACCCCTTGATTGCATGCATGTGCATAAAGCTGAATGGGTGCCCCATGTTATACATTTACATGAAAGAACCTTCCATAAACTAAAAATAAACGAAAAATTATTTTGGACATTGGGAAAATCATAAGCTATATAGGTGTTAAATATGTACTGATTGTATCTATCTTATTTTCATTATGAGAAACAGCCATTTACAACAAAATATACTTGAAATTATACTTTGTAAAGTTATGTCCCTTGACTACCAACTTTGGGGAAAAACCATAGAATTCTCAAACTGGCCTTTATAGTTTTCAGGAATGTAACTTTGTCATTCATCATTTGTCTTTAAAATAATTGTTGGATCTTGTATTTTGATTGATGGGGTATATAAATAACCTTATATTGAAGGGGGAAAAAATCAATACAATCAGTTAGTCGTGTAAATTATAAGGATAGATAAACTGCTTTTTTTCCTTTTTGACATTTCAGTTAACACCGCAAAAAGAAATATAAAACTTTTACAAAAGGAGGATTAATAAGCTAGACTACATGTATTGGTGAACAGAAATCACTGCTGCTTACTTTAACATCTAAATGCTTTTAAAATAAAGTTTTTAGTTTATTTCACGGTACTATTTATAAATTTTAATGTTTGGAATGCATAAATTGATTACAAATTCAGGCATAAATTGTATAAAATCTAAGAGTAGATACTCTAATTGCATAAGAATATCAGAACTGGAAGTTTTCAGGTTGCACTGTACAGAGAGTTAATGTTTTGAGTTGAGTTTCTATTAATAATATCGAATGTTTTACCTTTCGTGACTTCTTGATAATGGGCTGGGGCTTCAATTCTTCATCTGTAAACTGACATATCCTGGGATCAAAATTTTCTTGTCCTACATTTTTAAAGAAATATATTATAAATAATATTTCCACAGTCTTACAAGAGGCCCATAGGCCTTTACACTAACCTGAGTTTTTCAGGCTATTATAAACACATCAATTCCACCTGCAATCTAATTCTGACAGACAAAAAATTCTGGGTTGGTGATAGATAATAAAGTCTCTGTACATTCAGCTTCCCTATGAAGTTTATGAGTACAGAAATAAGGTACATTAATGTACAAATAGACCTACCCTGGGACCTTATTCCTCTACCTTGGAACCAATCTTATCAAAATTAGACTTTCTGAAATCTGCTATCACTTCCTGACATCTTAAAACTACCGAATCCATCAGACCAGCAAGCAACACCAATTGAAATTAATCAATATATGTCAAATGAAAACGACCATAAGGTAAATGCACTTGGGCTTAACCTATGGCTGCGAATTTTTTAAATCTTGGGAAAAGTCTCATTCCTTATTATAATCAAGCTAATCATTTGACTGCTTGATCTCCAAGATTAAGGAAAAAAGAAGATTTTAGACAAAAACATTCATTCAAATGGTTTGGGTTAAACCTCTAGGACATGAAGAGCCGCAGCGAAGACCATGAAATTCCCAATTCTTCATCCCTTAATTTTAATAATATACGAGGGGTGATCAAAAAGTTCGCAAACTATCTATACATATCTACAAAACCACAATTCAGATTAGAATGAAATTGGGTACACACATGGCCATACACAAGTTCTATAAATAGCATATGCTGAATAAAGTTTCTCTCCTTGTTTGTGATGTCACAATGTGAAAATGACGTCACTAGTTAGGTCACTTGTGACGAAAAATGGTTGTTTCAGTCGAACTCGTTCAACAAACGACTGTACAATTTATTGTATATCTTAGAAATCCCCCTACAGTATCATTTAATAATTTGTACACATTTTATTGAGATAAATGAGTTCCTATAAATTCAATTAATGATTGGATTAATCGTTTTAGTGAAGGAAGGCTGATGGTTAAAAATGATACTTGTCATCTTGCCCAGTGAAAGCAAGTTTGAAAAGATATGTATTTTTAATTAAGCAATTTGCTATTAAAGACCTCCAATTAGCACTTTGAAAAATAGTTGAATATTTGAACAATGATATAAGTATTAAATACCTAAGATATCGTTTACTTTAGATTTTAAACATATTAGATATGATAAAAAGGATGCACCCATTCTCTATCCACCTTGAATAAAGGTCTCTCCTGAGACAGAAGATTTGTGTTTTAATGGTCGCCATGCTTATTTTTGGAAAGGATATTATTATCCACCCATTCTGTTGCCGAGATATGACCATTTCTGACAAATAAACTGTTCTTGTCATAAAAATTAACTCACATGGAAAGAAATGTAAACTCGGAAAAATCTTTCAACTTTTGTGACAGAACGCTACGGAGGGGGTCACGTGACCGCCAATATCACGTCATTCGCGCATGCACAGAACGGTGGTTGATGTGCATTAAAATTGGTGAGGATTAACTTAAATTATAATCAACATTAAAACCAAATATTGTTTCTTGTATGGAAGTTATTCAATTAGTTTGCGAACTTTTTGATCACCCCTCGTATGCTTATTATAATACAATTGGTACATGAAGTTTACATTCTCTTGACAAGGGAAAACAGAAAATAACTGAAAACAATGCAAGTGACCTAATTTAAAAAAGAAGTATTACTCCTGAAACTCATTAAAGTGAGGCCTTGCACCGAGATCATTAGCTGCAGTAATTATGACATGTTTGAGTATTGATTAAGGGAATAAAACCTATAAACAGGGGAAGAAGACACCGGATCTTGGGCTGACTTCTTTCTGATGAATAATTTAATTAATGAAAGAATCAGCAAGCACAATGAGAAAGCAATAATGGAATCCCTGTCTTAAATAAATTTCTTGCCGTGTCTGCAGTGATTTGACATACAAGGTTTTTTCCCTTTTCCAGGAGTGGCAGTGTAACCTCAATTCAGGACAAAGCTCGATCACTACTGCTAACACATCTAATTAAGGACAAATCTATACCATTAACACCATACAGTTTTTACTTTACATTTAAGTTCGAGAAAATTAGCACTTGGACTTGAGCATGGCAACAGCAGTTTTATAATTATATAAATAAAATACTGATCCCTGATCAAGAGTCTTTTTGTTACAATGTCTTAAGTTTAAGTGCATTAGAAAAAAAAAACACTGTTGTAGAAGTATATATGATTTAATAGACAGAATTCACTGTCTATATATTTTTAGTTACCATGACATAATAGACCATCTATGTGTCTTAATTGTGTACCATTAAGTTTAATTGAAATCTGAGACCAAAACTGGAGTACATGCCATTTTGAGAGAAATTCTTTGAATTACTATTTTAGTAACCATGACAACATCAATCTTTCAAATCAAAATCTGATAGAGAAAACTACTTATATGTCAAAGTAGTTAAAGTCTACTTGTCTTAGAAGTACGTACATTTTATTGAAATAAGTTCAAACTGTAGGAAAAGGTTGGACATACTAATATTTTAACATTTTAACACAGTAAGAGTATGAAATATCAGTGAACCCTGTTTTTTAAACTGTTTTTCACACTGATACTTATTGACTGCCATTTTGCTGGGTTCATCTCAATAACTTACAGCTATACAGTTATCGCTGTATGGTAGTCATGGAAATATATATGTTACCTGGAATGGATGCTAGAGCCAAGTCATTTGGATTGACTTCATAGTCTGCCACTGAACTACGTGAGGAAGGACTGGACTGGTTAGAGCTAGCCTGGTCCACATCTCCTCTCCGTCTCACACTTTCTGCTTGGTCTACAACATAAAATGTACGTACTGTACAGTTAACGACATCATTCTGACCAATCAACTCAATAGTGCTTAGAAAGATATCAGGAAATAATGTCAGGTGCTTATGCACTGAAATTAAAAATAAAGAAGCACAGGTATAATTCAGGGGGGTAAATGTCTTTAGATGTACATGTACATGCTTTTTTGAATGAAAAAGCTAAAAAAGTAATGGGAACAAATTAGGTTTCTTGAAGGAATTTTGTTCAATCAAAATAAATGTTGAATTTTTTTATACAAGAATATTTGTTGCATCCTTGGAAGAAAAGTGGGTTTCAAGATGTCAAAAATGTGAAAAGTTTACAAACAGATAGACAGACAGATAGATGGATGACAAAACAAGATCAGAAAAGATCATGTAAGACTTTGACTCGGGTGAACTGAGGATGCAGAATTTCATTTGCATAGCCTAATAAAGCAGAGGCTCATATGAAAAATAATTGAAAAGGGTGACGATATCGATAACAAACAATAATTGATAAAAAAAAACTTCTAACATTACAAATCTGTGAACAATGCATATAAACTCTGACCCCTGGAAATACAAGAGGTAAGATCAGGTGTATAGGAGGAATAACAATCCCCTGTTGACAATTCACACCTGTTGTGAGCCTCATGTATTGATCAAATAGGTGGAACATTCTGTTAAATTGTCAAATTTAACACAAAAATAAGGTCTAACAAGTGGTTTAAAACATGTGTGAACCAGAATATGACAAAGTGATAGGTCATATTTGCTAAAAAGGTCATTATAACAACCAGAGTATTTAAGAAATGTTGACTTTAAATGAGGTTGTTGAAACCCCTGTAACATAAACTTATGTGTGAGTAGCCTGTCTTGTTTTAAAATTTTATTGTACTCAGGGTATGATGCTCTTGAGTAGCAAATAAATTTGGAGACATATACATTGTATGCAGATGATAGCAAAATATTACTACATAAATTAAGAAAGCGGGGAAATATTGCTACATAAATTAAGAAAGAGAGGAACTATTCTATGTAAACAAACAAATGTGAATTGAATGTAAAAAATGTACTCAAGAACCCTAAATGAATTTTTTTTATGTTAGTTTTATCTTAAACATAAATGTAGGATCAAATATTGGAATAAAACTCCTCACGGTGCATTAAGTAAATATGAGTTTAATCAAGATGCTTTATTCTAGCAGGGGAATTCCTGGTGCTTTCCCTAAATCTGTCGTAGTTATATCTCATGTCAACTTGATGCACAAGGCACTTTAACTAAGACTAAAACATGGATTGAATCTTGTCTATTTATACAGAGGCAACATACTAGAATGAAAAAATCTCAATGCGAAGGTTTCAATTTTTAAAATATACTAGTCAAAGACATTAACTCTACCAGACATTGCAGTTAACCCGGATTTTTCTTTAAAGGTTTCTCTAGTGAATGACATTTTGTTGCTTTGGGATTAGATGGGCAAGATCTAGAGCAAAAATCAATACGTTAAAAAAAAAGGCAGTAAGAGACACATTACATCTTAACCACTCAGAATCAAGCCATCCGTTACCCCATCATATCAAATTTGTACAAAGGTTTTACACCATTTCACAGCATTCAACAGAATTAATGTAGCTGTCAACATTTACATATACCATAATGACGACAGCCAATAGAAAGAATATTCCCTTTTATAGCTGGCATGTTAATTTGTTTGGGAAGAAAATGCATGACATCACTACAAGTTAATGCAGTAAAATCTTGTCCACGTTTTAACATTCTGTAGTTTTCAGTACAGGTGGCCTTCAGTGATAACTGATTTGTTTTAAAAAAAAAAATAACAAGAGGCCAATGGACCACAACACTCACCTGAGTAGCTTTGGCCTTGCTGTTCTTCATCTGATTTTCCTTCTTTTAAATACTTATTGTGGCCCCACCCTTCCCCAAGCTACTAGGGTTCATAATTTGAATAATTTAATTAGAATCTACACTACCACAAGATGCTTCCACTTAAATTTCAGTTTTTCTGGTGCAGTGATTCTAAGAAGATTTTAAAAGATTATATTCTTATAAATATTTTAATGTTAAACTTTGATTCCCTATTACAACTGTGGCCCTGTGCTACGTACCCATGAATGTTATTAACAGTACTGTAAAAGTCCATGCTTCCAGCAACAGTTAACAGAATATATAGCAAAACACTGTACTGTCAAAGTCAGCATTTCTAGCAGCAAATAACAGCAAAGAGCACTATCAGTTCTTTAAAATTCAGGGCTTCTTGCAACAGTTAACAGCATATAGAAGTACTGTTCAAGTCAGTGCTTCTTGAAACAGTAAACAGTATATAGCAGTACTGTAAATGTCAGTGCTACTAGCAGCAGTTAACAATTGTCAGTACTTCTAGCAACAGAGAACAATATAACAGTTCTGTAAAAGTCAGCATTTCTAGCAGCAGGTGACAGCATGTAGCAGTTCTGTAAAAGTTGGTTCTTCAAATAACAGTATTGCAGTTCTGTAAAAGTCACTATTTCTAGCAACAGATAACAGTATACAGCAGTAAACTATACAGTTAAAGTTGGTTATAACGAAGTCACTGGGACCAATGAAATTACTATGCTATCCTATACTATTGGACATACCAAAGAGTATCTTCTCAATCAACAATGCTATATCAGTAATTCATTATATCCGTATAAGGAATCACTAAATTTATGTAGCTGGACACGCAAGATAACTTCGCTATATCCGTGAATTCACAATATCTGTGTTCGTACTAAACAAGTTTTACTGTACTGTCAAATTCAGCAGTTTTAGCCAAAATTAACAGTATATAGCAGTATTGTAAAGGTCAGTGCTTATAGCAATTAACGCTTAACAGTATCATTATAAAGCAATTCTGTAAAAGTCAACATTTTTAGCAACAGTTAATGGTATAAAACAGTACTGTAAAAGTCAAGGTTTCTAGCAACAGTTAACTAACAGTATACAGCAGTACTGTAAAAGTCAGGGCAACTAGCAACAGTTAACAGCATTTAGCAGTATTGTAAAAGTCAATTAGTTTCTGGAAACAGTTTACAGCATATATAGGAGTTCTGTAAAAATCAGGGCTTTTAGCAATAGTTTACAGTATATAGCAGTATTGTAAAAGTCAGGGCTTTTAGCAACAGTTTACTATTTATAGCAGGACTGTAAAAGTCGGGAACTTCTAGCAACAGACAAATACATAAATATTGCAAATGGTTGAGTGTAACATTCCCTGCGAAAAACCATTTACCCCTAGCTTACAAAAAAAATCAAATTCTAATACTGTGGAATCACAAATTTTCGTGGGGGTTTAATTTTCGTTGTTTTCGTGGTATGACAAGACCCACGAATTCATGTCCACAACGAAATGTAAAATTTCACACACATAAGTACTCATTAATTCTTGATCCACGAAATCAAATCCACACGAACCAAGAAATTTTCCTCAAACCACGAAAATTTGACCCCACGAAAATATGTGATTTTACAGTAATCTGAATTATATAAATGAGTAAAATTCATCTTTTCTCCCAGTAATGCCCCCAGTTAGTCTTTCCTGTAACCCACTTGATGCAGCCAAGTTTTTATTTTATTATAACAGACGAGTTACCAGTGATGTGTGGTTGAGGTGAGAGGTCCTTGTCCTGGGGCTGCTGTTGTGGTAGATTGGGTCCAATAGGGTTCTCTGTTGATTTGTACGGGGAGGTTGGACTTCTCAGGGCCTCGCTGTTATAGTATGGAGGGCTAGGCTCGTGGAGGCTCTCATACCCAGGGCTAGCTTTTGGGGACAGGCTCTTTTTGGGGGGAAGGGGAGACGTAACTTTGGGGACAGTAGTTTGTAGCTGAATGAAATCCTCTGAAGGTGAAACTGAAAACAATATAAAATTTAATCATTCATCATGATTTAATCATTGTAATGTCCCATAAAAGACTAAAAGAAAACAAGTATATGAACATGATGAATAATGTGAATGTTAAATAGTGCAATATATGAAATTCCCCTTAACATGCTTAAATGAGGCCTTAAATAGAAATAAGTTTGTTTGCAGTTGCCTACCGACCCACTGAAAATGCATATGACCCAAACTTTTCTTTAGCCCATATTTTGTAATTTTACTTTTTTTTTTTCATTTTTTTTAGAATATTGAAACTGTTTCATTTTCAAATGTTGACTTTTGTTTTTATCATTCAGTGGTTTATTACAAGAGTTGAGCTTATTCATGTTTAGTAAGCCTATGAAAAGCTCTATAATTTGTTATCTAACAAAAAGCTTATTTTTTTTTCAAAAAAAAAAAAAAAAGAATGCCGACTACCAACCCAGTATAAAAATTATTGGTCGGCAACAAACAGAGAATATTTTAAACTTGGCCTGAATTCATTTCCATCTATGCATGGATTAAATGAGATGGCATTTGTCCCTTGCATATCCCTCCTCTTTTATGCATCTTTTGTTTCAGTGATCTGAAAGTGAAAGGCATGAATGCATGCCTTTCCCCTGTCCGTAATTGACACTGCATTTTTGGTTACAAAATGTATATTTTAATTAACGCTTTCTCTTGTAGCATTATATACATGATATATGAGTATCTCTTTGCTTTTGCCTATTTTTAGTTTCTGTTTGCTGTTTTACAAGCTATCATAAAACATCCTTGTTGAAGAGAGCGACCTTGAAGTCATGTGCCCCTACCCATCAGTTTATTAATCTTAGGTTTGTCAGAAAACTTCTTTGTTATATTGTAACTTGAGAGGTATTTCCCTGGCTCAAGTATTTCTTTGTAAAAAAACTTGTTGTTCATTATCCTCCACCTCTCTAGCTACAATAAATGAAAAAAATAAAGCATACCGTCACTCAATGACATTTCTTCCCGATCTTCCTTTATGTTTGACAAAATGGCAGAAAATTGGAGTTAACGTTACCTGGCTTTCTCTCTGGGGGTTCCTGCTGATTGTCAATCTTTTTAGCTTCTGTGGAAGGAATCCCGTTCTCCGAGAGAAATTCATCCAGATCCATGTACTGAAGGCTGAATTCCCCATTGTCGCCCCCACCCACCTGACTAGCACTGTTCCATAAGGTGGGTCCTAGAAAGGCAGAAGCGATTCCGTATCCCAGCGAGACCTCTCCTTTTTTTTCTGCAGCTGAAAAAAATTATAATATTTTATCATACCTGAGTTTTCTTATTTTCAAAATATATATATACATATTTAGCAACGATATACTGTATGGTACTACATTAATTACTATGCTGATATACATTGTAATATGGTACAAAATACTAAGCTGACATACATTGTATGGTATGACATACTAAGCTGACATACATTGTATGGTACGACATACTAAGCTGACATACATTGTATGATACAACATACTAAGCTGATATACATTGTATGGTATTACTACATACTAAGCATGACTAGAGAAATTGACAATTAATGTGTTTCTTCTAACAAGTAAAAGCTATGATTTCAGTTTAATCAGCATTATGGAATAAGATTGGACATACCAAAGAGTATCTTCTCAATCAACAAATTAATTAAGTTTGTCTGTTTCATGTATCAGCACACAACTTAATTAATATACAAGTATACATAGTAAACATATAGACAGGTATATAGTGAATAATTTATAGTCAAAAGGCTATTTTTTGAAAATCTTGAGTTTCATGTGATTTAAAGTAGGATACAATTCAGATTTTCATTGGTGATAAAGTTTTATTTTTTTAAATTTCATCTAGTTGCACCTCCTAAATTAACTTTAGTCTCTAATCATGCTGTTTAAATATAGAAACAAACTTTTTTTAAACATACAGTGTAGACTCTACATTATAAATTAATAAATATTTTAAGAATTGCAAATGCGCAACTTAAATGCATAGAATTTTTCAACTTTATTTAATGCCAATTTAATATACTGGCTACTTCCACTTAATTAAGTGTTATAGTCATTATATAATATCATCATTCATGGCCGTCAAAAAATGTCATCAAAGTATACTAAGTAGAAACTCATGCACAATATAAAATATCATGTCAAGATTCTGACAGACTCTGCTTTAATGAATATTCACGGGGATAAAGCGGCCTTTGTTAGATCACTTTTTAATAAATACAGCAAAGTTTATAATAATGAAATGAAACATTATTGACTATATAGGATCAAAGTGATTTTCGAGTGAGTTTTTTTTTTGACCTAGTATCAAAAGAAAACCATAATGCATGTTACACGGTTCCCGCAATGCGCTTGGTTGTCTTGCATGCTGTACATATACATGGTGCATCTTACACTGTATGTACCAACTCTATCTCATAGCTTTAGGTTTGTACCCACCATACACTGTATCTCATAGCTATAGGTATGTACCCACCATATCTCATAGCTTTAGGTATGTACCCACCATACACTGTATCTCATAGCTTTAGGTATGTTCCCACCGTATCTCATGGCTTAAGGTATGTACCCACCATATCATATATCTCATAGCCTTAGTTAAACTGTATGTACCAACTCTATCTCATAGCTTTAGGTTTGTACCCATCATATCTCATAGCTTGAGTTATGTACCCGCTCTATCTCATAGCTTTAGGTATTTACCCACCGTATCTCATTGCTTTTACCCACACTATCTCAAAGCTTTATCAAAGTACTTTACCTATTTACTTTTAATTTATTTTTCAGCTTGTCTCCACTTGTTTCTCTGCTTTATTGAGGGCGAGATAACAAGTTTGACTGTATTTACTGTAATTTTTGCAGCTTGTCTCCACATTGCTAGTGTCATACAACAGAAGGATCTCAAACAGTGGCTGGCCGAGTGCAGTGTCGACATGGATAAGGTAGGACAGTACAACACAGATATAATGAATTCACTCTTACAGTGATGTGATTGATAGACGTGGATAAGGCAGTACAGTACAACATGGTTATAGCTAAGATCATCTTTAATAAAATGTTTTGTTGCCCTCTCCTGACCAACCAAAATTGGCTCGACTCAAAAAAATTTTTTATGTTCCAGGCCCAGAGATCATGAAGCATCTTAAGCTTAAGTCAATATCTTTCAGTTATACATAGATATTGTAGAAGTCAAACAGGCCAAAATCAAACTGTTTTACAATATTGTTTTACAAAAGTGTTGTCATTTGCAAAATTAAAGATTAATTCAATAAATAATGAATATTTAACAGGAGATTGAAAATTTGACTTAAGTTTAAGTCTGTTTCATGATCCTGGGGCCAGGACTTTCCAGAATATTTTTTTTATTCCTCTTATTCCTGCAACAAATACTGTATAAATTTGACTTAAGTTTAAGTCTGTTTCATGATCCTGGGGCCAGGACTTTCCAGAATATTTTTTTCATTCCTCTTATTCCTGCAACAAATACTGTATACAGAGAAATTTTCGCCCCCATCTTATTTTCGTTCCTTTTGCCCTATCCATTTATGGGCGAATTTAAAACTGGACGAATTCAGAGGATGCAGTTTAATTTCTTAAACAAAACTATGACTGGGTGAATTTAAAATGGGGCTAAATTGTTTGCAAGTGTGAATGGGCGAAAATAACCCTGTATACGGTATGTTCAAATTTCTGGGTGAAATATTTTCCCACCTTCCTGCTGACCTAATAATTTTACCATGAATTGGGAGAGGGCAAGCAAACATTATTTTAAAGATAGCCTTACACACCTTATAATGAAATCACTTGTAATGTGAAGTGGTTTTGAAATATACTGAGAAGTTACTGCAATGAAGATATTAAAGTTTTAACTTAAAAAATGTGGGTGGGACCAACCCACTACAGCATACATTAACCAATGATAATCACTATAAGTGTTCTAGATGCTGAACCTCACTGTATTTTATGGCTTTCCGGTATTTTGTGTCTTTTTAGATTTTGGAGATATCAAGGCAAATTCTGGCATTGTATGAACTATGGAAGAACTATGATGAGAAAAAGGAAATAGCAGGGATCCTGGAAAAAATGCCCAAGTCAAGAACTACGTATGTATTCAATATTGTCAATCAATTATTTATTCAAATGGAAGAATTTTTTCATTTTCCCTAGCCAAGGGTTTTTGATACGCTAATCGCTTCATAAACCCTTAGCATACAGTGCTGTGAAAGATGGGATTGTTTTCATCACATGATCTCGAATTTTGAACAGCTACCCACAAATTGCATCATCGATAGAAACAACAGCAGTTACAAGCTTAAAAATTAAAAATACACATGTATTCCAGTTAAGTAAAAATCCTGAACATTAATTTGAAGATGACACTTCCTATATTTAAAAAAAAAATTGTGAGGAAGAAAATATAGAATAGACTCAGATGAGCATTGTGGCTCATGAAGCCTCCTTTGATTAAAACCGGTTTTTGGGTTGAATTTAATTTCATTTGATTTTATGTACCCAGACACATTTACATTTTTATCTTATCAATCAGGGGATAAACAGTTTTTGGAATTCATTCTGGGTTTACATTGCAGCCCGGCTTCACCACAAGAAGTTACTGCCCAGCAACAGAATCCTCAACAGAACGTGGTGTAAGAAAATTCTTATGATAATGGACAATTCTTAGGAAACAGTGTCTTATAATGTACAAAATGTTGCGTAAAAACATTTACTGAAAATTATACAAATAGGAGTAAGAAACTTTTTACAGTACCAGTACATTCAGTTACTGGACAACTTTGATATTTTATAGGGAAGAAACAAAATAGGAACTGAAAACAGGATGTTGCCTAGCAACATTTAAGAAAAAAAAAGGATGTACTTTTAAAATGTACAGTAATTTTCTCAAAAGGTGCTTTACAAGGATTTTGTAACCTTATAACCAACTGATTTGTTGTAAACAATATGAAAACATTAAATCACAAAAAAAAAACTTTTAATATGTGTAATGAGTTTTTAGAACTGTGTGTTTATCGATGAAATTGATATTGTTGTACCAATGCATATTTCAGCTTATATTTAAAAATTATATAGAAAAGCAAAGACCAGAATTACTAGCCTTCTTTGGAATTTGTTGAAAATATGCCTTTTTAAAAAAAAAAAATTCTTTGTCACTGCACATCATCTGATTGAAATTAATTATATAACATGTATTGAAGTAGTTCTATATACATGTTTATTTCTTGTATGTGTTAAGTTAAATATTGGTATTTTTAACAAAAAATGCCAAGGAAATAACAGTTTTTTTTCTTCAAGAATTTATGAGTTTAATTTGTCCATTCTTTGAAAAACAAAAATGAATGTGATTTTTGAAGGTGATAATACAGTATTGGTCTATTAATGCAAAAACATCAGAAGAGGGGACTTGGATTTGCCCCACCCCCCTTATTTATGTTTTTAGACATCATATAGGCATAAGGCATTGAGAATTGGGACTTAGCCCACAAACTGATTTGGAGTTGGTTTAACCCCCCCCCCTTCTCTCTTTCAATTTGTCTCTGACGTCAATGTACAAATGTAATGAAATGACTACGGTATTACAGATTTACAAAATAACTTTAAAATCAAACTTCAAACACAAGCTGATTTTTGATGGAATATTGTCTTTATTCTGGTTTAAAAGAAAAAAAACCTAGGGGAAATGGAGACTTCACTGCTGAAATGCACTGTCTGCATCCATCGATCCAATTTGAATTAAAAGTGGGGTGATTGTCCAAAGGAAGACATGAGCTAATTATAATTGATTATAAGGATGATATCGAATATTTATAGTAAAATTATTAGGTCATTTGCTCAAAAGACTAAGATCAAAAGATGACCACAACATCGATATTAGGCCTGGGGAGCTAGCTCACTATTAATCTACCGGTAAGTCTCACTTTTTCCAAAGGAATTAATAGTGAGACTGAGATGAAAATTGAGTTCATCTCAGTTTTATGGCCCAACCCAGATTAACAACTGCATGTGAGTTCTTAGGGATAGAAGGACTTTATCAGTTATTGATACTCAAAAAAATTTGCCAAAATCAAAATATGACATTTTTTTATTGCATGATATTAATTTTGCAGGTTGCAAACACATTCAGTAAAACACACATATATCAAGGTGCCAGAGGCACTCCATTTTGCTTCATTATAAACATTCTTCTATATTCATTAGCTTCTTAATATGTTTTAAACTCACAGGGAATGAATGATTCACTTGGCTATGAGCATCAATCATTAGAAGCATGTTTACCGTTTATTCCATTACATACTCTTCACTTGGTTCCTTTCAATAAAATGAACCTTTGAGATCATGTGTTTTATTGGTAAAGCTTATTTTAAAGAAAATGTACTTATTTTATGTAGTAGTGTGTTGAGAGGTGTTGTAGATATTATTTTAAAAAGTTGGTAAACACAATATTGGCTCTAGATCATGGTTTTAGCTCATCTGAGGCAAAGGCTGAGCTTTTCTGATCAAAATTTGTCCAAATTTTGTGAGTTGATGTTGTCTTTGTTGTAACTTTCAACTATTTGACATTCTAAAGAACCGCAGGACCAATTTCTACCAAACTTGACACAGAGTGTCCATGGGTAAAGGAAATTCAAGTTTCTAATAAAGGTCCACATCCTCTTTCAAGGGAGGATCATTGAGAAAAATTGAATAAAAAAGGGGGTGGAGTCATTTAAAATTCTTAATTTTTTTAAAGAATCACTTATGAGGCCAGAAAATATGAAAATTAGATGTGAAAGATTTCTGACATAGCGTAGATTCGAGGTTGTTCATGACTCCTGGGGTAAGGTGGGCACTATGGGCAAGGAAAGTTTTTCCATAGGAACATAAAAAAAATATCTTCGGAAGTCTTTATTTTTCACAAGCCAAGGGTGAACAAGTTTACATGCAAATACATGTATTTCGGGGAAAAAATCTATAAAAACAAGAAGGGTCATATTAACTACTCAGGTGAGCATTGTGACTCATGGACCTTTTTTTTTTTTTGCCATGCATGTTGTAAAATCTTGTTATATTACTGGAGTATTGATTCTACCTGTGTATGATTGTATCAACCATTTTATGTACCATTACTAATTTACTGTTTTGGATTTATATCTTGAGTACATTTCTGAATTTGGCTTCCCCGTTACGTTTAAAAGCAACTGTGAAGGAAATTTTTCTGACTCCAATAATTTGCAACTATCGGTTTGACTTCATGGAAGGAATACTATACCTATCAATGTTTCAAAAGAATTAAAGGGAGATTTATCAGAAAAAAAGTATTAATACTTAAACTTTCCACAATTTTGATGGCAAAGGTGACATTCCGAAAAGAAATAGATCTTGCATCCAAAGCTTAACTCATAGATTATCAATATCTTTTCCATTTAGATTGCACGAGCCATCTGTGAAAACTACGGAGAAACAAAATTATCGGTGGAACAATAAAAACAAATCCCTCTATCTTCAATAATTCAGAAGTAAAAAAAAAAAAAGAAATTACCTAGATTACACAATCAATATGTACTGATCCTAGCTGAAAAAGCAGGTAAAATCATTGTCTTTCTTAGTCAGACTCATTTAGAGGAACTTGGATTTATTTCCACAAGTCTAGTGGTAATCCTACCTAATTATACTTATATCTTACCAAGATCAGGTCGGTTTTAAATATTTTTCATATATCCAGAACGATTTTTTATTACCGCACTTAAACTGGATTCATAAACTTATAAAACAAAAACTTTTAAAATTAAAGAAAAAATACATAAAATTGGTTCTAGTAAGTTGTAATAAGTCTCCTTCGTGAATAATAAAAAAAAATCACGAATTGTATTTATATAATTTACAGAGAGAGAACTTCAGGTGTACTACATAATGATAACAACATATTTGAGAAGTTGTGTTAATCACTTTGATACATAAATAAAGCTCAAAGAAACCTTTAAAAAACTGTAATCACAAAATTTCCTAAATTAAAAGCACAAAACCGTCTGACTTTTAAAACACTTTTACAACCATACCCAACTATAAATTCAAAAAAAGGGACCAATTGGCATTCATTTAAAAAATCAACTGTTTCTGTAATGAAATGGAATTTGTTTTTGCATATCTTATTTTTGTTCAACTGCAAAATTATTTTAAATTATTTTAAAAAATCTAATTTTGATATTAAAATATGCTGGAATTTCTCATTGAAAATATCTATATAGAATGAAATACTTTTTCGTATCATTTAAAAAAAAAAATTATGCCTCTTTTTATAAACCTGCTTTTGTACTCATTGATCAGAATTAATGTTACAAATGTTTGTATGTATATGTAGATCATCTTATTATGTAGATGTCAATTCTAAGATGTAACGAAAAATTAATATAGAGATTTATTAAGGCCTTTCTTACCCGTCCGGTTTTTCTATTTGACCTTTAACTTTGATGAAGTGAGAAGTGCCTATAATCCTGTCTGATTCCACAAAAAGTTATACCAAGTCTAAAATTTCCAAATTCTGAATAATTAAAGGTTACACGCAGATGACGTATTTAAGTGTATTTAAGTTAATGTATTTCGCCTCTACCGTTCACCTCTTTTGCCAACACGATTTTAAAATACGTCCCCTTTATTTTCACACACACAAAAGAGTTTGAATCTTACTGTTAAAATTTTAATTTTTTTTCTATTAAATTTTTGTCTCATTCATCATAAACCGGATTTGAGGCCTATAGCTAGTTCTTTTTCCTCTATACTACAGATATTTTGTGATGCGTTTTCTATAGAATATGTGTTACACTAGTCTAAAATAAATTTGATTTAATATATATCATTTTTTACATAAATTGTTTTAAACTCTCCTATAGCAGAGAAAAAATTCTCTATTATTCATATAAATTTGATGTGTTCGAGAAACACGGACGCCCCAAGATAGCAGATTAAGCTTAAGGCGAGAGTTGATGTTTCTAAAACGCAAGTAAAACTCTAAAGTCAAGGTCAAAATTGTTGTTGAAGGAAGGTCTTATCACAAGAAATACATCTGTGAAATATGACAGCCCTAGTACTAATGGTTCAAAAGTTATGTCAAGGTTGATGTTACATAATAAAAATGATAGAAAGTGAAAGAATAAAGAAAACAAGTTAAATCTTAATTTAAAGAGAAGACAAAACGCCCCTTTTCAGCATTGGTGCTGTTGAAAAATAATGGATCTTATCGATATCCTCCAGCAGTGAATGTACAAACATGAGAAGGACGTACAAGGTAGCAAGACATACTGAACAGGGAGATCGTACTTAATTCTGATTCATGAATATTCATGTGAAAGGTTCGATTTAATTGCAATCTTTTTCTGCACCTTTACATCCTATTAAAGAAACCTTCTTGAAGAATGCTTAAGATATTTAAAAATTTCAGACTCACATCAATAAAAGTGAGTAGCTATCGTAAAAAAAATTGTTTTCTGCATTAGATTTGCTACATTTAAATAACTTGCAAAACTTATATTTAAGCAACTTTTAAAGTATGCAATAATTCATGCGTATGGCCTTTTACTAAATTTGAAAAAGAGTGAGCACATTTATGCATATTATAAATGCGCTAAGCGATAATAATTGACATAA
The DNA here is from genome assembly GCA_003671525.1 of Saccostrea glomerata. Taxonomy (NCBI): domain Eukaryota; kingdom Metazoa; phylum Mollusca; class Bivalvia; order Ostreida; family Ostreidae; genus Saccostrea; species Saccostrea glomerata. The sequence goes on from PRKT01000009.1 coordinate 1,890,895, forward strand.
TGAAATTCCATGGTGACACAATTAACTAGGATGCATGTCATCTTGTATGTATTAAGGGGCAGGAATATTCCATCTTAGAAAGGTAGATTCACGTTAACGTGTGTGATAAAGGGGAATTCCCGATGGCAGTCTTCAGTGGGCCGTCTTCAAATAGAATCTCTCTAGATTAATTATGCTTGTCAAGGTTTCAGTGTAGTTTGTACAGATGTTACAAGATGTCGATGATTTTCGTCAATCAAAACAGGTAAAATCTATCGCTATCTTAATATTATTTTATACAAATGCCGGTGGTTATTATTTTATAGATCCTTAGATATATTTCGCTGTTTTTAAGGGAAGACTTTCTGCATAATCTACTTTAATGCTCGCAGACTTTTCTTTTTCCTTTCGAATCTAGGCAAACTTTGCATGTTTTAACTTTCCTTGTCCCTTTTCTTTAATCTGGCTCTATAATATGTTCAGAGTATATTCGATGATTTAAGTTAAATACATCAAACAATTTCATTTTTCCAGCATAATTGTACGAAAATATATTCCTGTGCAGAATCTCTGTTTATTTAATTTCATACTGCCATTTAATGGCCAGAAATGAAATCATATCGTTTCTAAACGTTATACAGTGTATTTGACCTGATTCTATTAAAAGAACCTTTTTCGGGGGTGGTATAATAACAAAGTGAATTAACTACAAATTACAAACCGTTCTATAAGACATCGTGAGAGAGAGAGAGAGAGAGAGAGAGAGAGATTAAAAAAAAAGAAACGAAAAGATGAAAATGAAATTAACCAAAGTTAATTTAAGGTATCAGGTATAACATCACAGTATTAATTGTCTTTGCTCTGTATCACAGTATTAATTGTCTTTGCTCTCATCAATGCAAATCTAAGTGCTTTAAAGTTAAACACCAGTTTTTAGCCAATCAAAATGTGTTTTACAAACAATTAGAATGAAAATTTAAGGGTTTTTCTCTCCATCATTTCCTTTTCTTGCTCTCCATGCTTGCTTTGATTATTTATAATTCATTATTTTCTTTTGCTACATTTAAACAGCTATAGAATTCAAAGCAAAGATAAAGCTGAGATGGAGACAGTCCCTGGCAATAAGGTCAGATCTAGTAAATGAAAGATGCCTACAGATTTATCAAATTTGAGAATTAAATTACTTTAATGATGCTTTATAACTTTAGCATGGTCAAATAAGGTGTTTCAGGGCATAATTTGTTGGTAAACAAGATGAAAAATCATATTTTATACAGTCATTTTCAATTAAAAATTAAGAAAACCAGTCATGAATATGCGAGTTTTTTCCATACCAGGTAGAGAATATGTATCCAAATTGCCTACGGTCTTTCAGAAAATGGTAATTTGTATGTTATTGACCTCTTCTTTAAAATGTCAAATTTAATATAGGTATCGGGACTACTTTTCATGCGATTTCAAATGCCTTAGGTTATGATGAAACCTCGGAGTTTCAAATGAATGGAAAGAGGGCAGAGCAGTGAGCCATAAAATCAGTTACACACATCTTGTGATGAAATGCTTATTATGCATCAGATTGCATCCATATAAAAAACAAAACCAGTTTTATCACAGCATTAAGTATCTTTGCACAGATGCTGTTGTGTCACATGATAATTCATAAAATAGAAGTGGACCTTGTAGATAAACTTCTAAATTTATAATATAAAATTGTGTCCTTTTCTTTTTTACATTTTTTAGCCCCTGACTAGTAAAAAAAAATTACTTATTGTATGAAAATGATATGAACAAAGTGTGAAGACTGCTTGTCTTTAACACCCCCCCCCCCCCAAGAAAAATGAATTAATGACTACTATATGTCAAGTTCATACCACTGAAAAATTTTACGAACCATCAAAAGTGATACATGTTTAACTTAACCGTATAGTGATCAGCTCTGTTTCTTTTTTATAGGTTATTGACAGAATATTGGGATATATACCCACTCAATTTCTGTACACAGCTGACTAAGTTTTCAAGGAAAGCATCTCACCATAAACCAAAGGTGGGCATATTTCTCAATACACAGTTAATAACCTTTAAATTGCAAATTATAATGCCAATTCGTCATACAAATAGAATCGTGAATGAAAAATCTACCTGATTATCATCATGTTTAAGGTTAGTTTCCATGGTAGCCTACCACGTTAAGTATGATTATTACACACAGCTTCATTTTACATATTTAAAGGGTTTTAAAATAGCATTATGAAAAAGGATAAAAAAAAGTGATCAGTTTCAATCTATTCTGAAAAATCCTTGAGGCCAATTTAAGGTGGAATGATTCTTGATAAGAGAGATAACTCCCCAAAAAATATTTTACCAGTTTTACCAGTTTAATGATGACCAAAACGTAAAGTGTTTCCATGGCATTCCATTTACACATGATGCCGTTATCTATCAACATTTTTACTGTTTAAAGAGGCTGGATGGTCATGGCCTTTTTTAGACTATTTTGATCTCCTTTAGAAGAAGAGCTCCATATAAGATATAATAAAATGATCAATTTTTAAAACTAAAATTTATGAATTTTTTCTTTGCTAAATGATAGTTGACAGCTCAAGATATAAGAAATAAATTATATCTGGTGTTAATAAACAAAATAATCTGTTGACCCCCTAGCCTCCTTAAATTAATTATACTGTATATTTTTACATAAATACTTTATTTAGTATATTGGTATTTGATGTTTTACTTGTATGTTTGAACAGTGAAAAACCACAGGCATGACGTTACTTAAATTATTTGTCTTTTAATAAAAAAAATTAATAAACTTATTATTAGGTAGGGGCATATTATTTTATTAAAAGAAAAATAAGTAACGTCAGATGCCTGTGTGAAAAACATGTACAGACGTATACATACATAAAAACTGCTTTCTAATGAAGCAGAAGTGCAATGAGATTTCAAATCAAATGTGCTATCATCCCCCCTTCCCCAATTTAGTCACAAACAACAGAGACATGACTTTATTATTATCTATTTATTTTCTTAAAACATTATAAATAAGCAGTTATAAATTAAATATCAATGTAATGTAACTAGCTGATATATATAATACTGGTCTCAGGAAGTTACCAATCTATAAGATATACAAGACACATTAAAACAAATGACAGTGGACCTCAGAAATGGGCGTAAATGATTCCAAATTCTAGCTGCATTAATATTCTCCTGTCTTACTCAAATAACATCATGATGACATTCACAAGAAATACACGTCTCACTAAAATATTTAATAAAATCAAATGTAACAGGTCCTTTTTAGGATATGGTGTATCACATGATAACAGTCTACAAAACCAGATCTAATTTGTCTGGGGGTCAAAATGTCTGCTACTTAATTCAGAGAACAAACAAAATGCACATTTATAGGCTCTAATCATGACATATGCCTAAATACACGTCCTATGTAAAAAACGAAGACTACAGAGCACCGACTACAATGATACCAAAATATCTAACGACCAAGTTCCACCTGGAAGTAATCTATAAAAAATTATTATATTACTCAAGCCTTTTTCTTTCAAATAACAAACATTTTCATAATTAATCATATTCTGGCTGACTTGTTTCATATGTAATGGTTACGCCTTCATTTTCATACTACGTTTGACTACGGAATGTATCCTTATCAATACAATAGGACCCATTAGGCATAGCGGGGGTGTGACCAATCAAAAGGGGATGCTTACTTCACCAATGCACCTGATCCACTTCTGGAATTTCTAGGGTCCGTTATTTATATCCTCTTTACATATTTGTATTGTTTATAGATTTTGTTTTAGATCTTTCACTGTTTTCTATCTTGTTCCAATATTTATGACTTGAATGTTTATAATACAGTAGTATTTTACTACTCCTCCAGTGGCGAGGGAAGGGTTTTACAGGCATCGTTTGTCTATCGTGCAACCCTGTTCGTTCTTCAGAAAGTTTCTTGGTTTTACTTTTTATGGAATTGAAATAACAGTGTTCAAACTTTGTAAAAATGAAAAGGGGCGCATAAGTTTCTATTCATGTCAATCCAATAAGGTTTTTTGAACATTCTTTTCAGTAGATAATATAGCTATATAATTGATATTCATAGTTAGTTATTCAAAATAAAGATCTATACTTATATATTCATGGGTTGACCCAAAAGTATAATGTCACAGCTGCTATTAAATCATTAAATATCGAAAGCTACCTTTACATACTAATAGAGATAAGAAAAAAGCAGTAAATATTATTAAAATGAGAAATGTGAGAGGTTAATATAGAAAATGAGTACAGAAAAGTAAAGCCAAATCGATGTAGGTAACATTGCTGGTTGGCGATGGACAAAATCTAACGTGGTGTTTATCTTAATATTTTAAAAAGTATTTTATATAAGCAAATTAAATTTAAGACAAAAAACAAAAAGGAAGGGTCAGGTTTTATTGATAGCATATGATTATTAAAGATATTTCTGCAGTTGTGAAATTGCTGAAAAATAATAAAAATGATAGAAAGTGAAAGAATAAAGAAAACAAGTTAAATCTTAATTTAAAGAGAAGACAAAACGCCCCTTTTCAGCATTGGTGCTGTTGAAAATAATGGATCTTATCGATATCCTCCAGCAGTGAATGTACAAACATGAGAAGGACGTACAAGGTAGCAAGACATACTGAACAGGGAGATCGTACTTAATTCTCAAATAAAAAGCATGTAATTTTAAATGTGATGTTGAACATGTTTCGTTATTTATACCAATTTTTTTTAAATGAGGCAACCCATGCTCATATTTTCCTGACACGTGTTTTCAATTACCTGCATTATATGATTGGCGGCATTACTGGGTTTTTATTTTTCCTCCATAAAAAATGTTAGCAAAAAAGTAACGTCAAATAAATTTTCTAGAACTTCACGTGAAATAATGTCATTTTGACGTTACCGATACTGACACCAACACCGTGCGCAACGTCTCTGAAGTACATGGGAATCAAGGCGGGTGTTCCCGGACAACAGGGGAAGCTTACTTCTTCTCGGCACCTGATCAACAATGAAATTTTCAGGGGTTTAGGTTTGTATGCCTCAGATTTGTATCATTTATGAATTATTTTTAGATTGATCATCATTTTTTTATCTTCACCTTTTCCATACCCTACACAGTATAATTAATGCACCATTACAGTATACAGTCAACAATAATTCAGAGAATTTATGTAATTGTTGTCTTTTGTCTGACATATATTATAGCTGAAATGTTAAGTGATCTTAAAGGTACTTGGACACAGATTTGAAGTTAATATTTTCTCTATAATATTACGACTTATATATTTTAATAGCATTTTACACAAAAATTAATTAAAAATCTTATTTCATTTAAAAGTTATTAAAGCTTTAAATTTTTTGGCGGGTTTGATTGACACATCCTTGCACTTTCACAAATAGTGGCAATCCTGATGTGTATTAATGAGAAATGTTAAAACTTAAATCAAGAAGAATAATTCTATTCAGAGTAGAAATGTTAGAAAGCAAAACTACTTCACAAGTATCGTCATTCCGTTGAGTACAGAGTTTTGCGAATCGATCACACTCGTGTCATGTACACAGGTTTTTGTAAACGTTATTGTTTGGTGTTTACGATTCACCGGGTGTGTCAAATCGCCAAAGTCTGTTCACCACATCTGCACAGACTGACAATATATTGTGTGTTTGTTTTGCTTTAGAACATGTTTACTCTGAATTTTCTGGATTATAGTATTAATATTTTTCAATTTTACACATCAGGATTGCCACTTTTCCTAAGGATTAAGAATAAAGTTAAAATTTGTGAAAGTGCAAGGATGTGTCAATCAAACCCGCCAAAAAATTTAAAGTTTTAATAACTTTTAAATGAAATAAGATTTTTAATTAATTTTTGTGTGAAATGCTATTAAAATATATAAGTCGTAATATAATAGAGAAAATATTAACTTCAAATCTGTGTCCAAGTACCTTTAACAAATAAAAAGAAAAATATATGTATTTATATATTTCCATTTCTAATTTTTTTCTCTGTGATAACTCTTTGAAAGTTGTCGGAGTTTATTTCTTGATAATTCTGCCGGAATGTAAATTAGGCAGGTCGATAGGTCAGGTGCCAAGGAGGCCTAATACGCATGCAAATCTTGTGCGCATCTGTCTCTGTGTCTGACGCTAAGGAGGCCAAATATGCATGTAAATCTCGTGCGGCTGACTTTGTGTTTGACGTCAGTGGGCGAGGACTATTGAAATTGGCATGGAAGTCCTCGTGTGATTTAAGTCTATGTCTACATTTTTAAAGTCTAAATCTACAATTTTATTTCACAATGAAATGGAAATATAAGGAATCACTGTCTAGTTTTGAGAGTATGCCAGGGACATCAACAATAGTGGGAAACATGGGATAATTTTAGCATAACGGGCTTCGCCCGTTATGCAAATTATCCCATGTTTCCCACTATTGTTGATGCCCTGGCATACTCTCAAAACTAGACAGTGATTCCTTAATTATCAATAAATAGGGGCCACCGGTGTATGTGATTAATCAAAAGGATACTTACTCCCCTGAAGCACCTGATCCACCTTTCCAATTCACAGGGGTCCGTTTTATTCTCTCACCACATATTTGTTTAATTCAAAGTTTTTATGAGATCGAACATCATTTATTTTTTTACCCCTTTTCCATCTTTCAGTAAAGAGTTTCTTGTGTGTTTTTTGTGTGATGTATTTGTTGTTATTTTTCCACTTAGGTGTATGAATTGGTATGTTTTGTTGAAGTGTTCGATTTCTTTTAGCAGAGTATGAGTATTGCCTTGTCTTGTTGCAGTGGTTCTATTTTCATGCGCCCGGATCGATAGATCCGGGGCGTATATTGTTTTTGTCCAGTCTGTCTGTCTGTCTGTCTGTCTGCAAACTTTAACCTTCACCATTACTTTTGAATCATGAAAGATAGAGACTTCATATTTGGTATGGATACTCCACTAATGACGCTTTTTCAAATATCACCAAGGTCAATGACCCTGTGACCTTGACTGTGACCGAAATGCTAAAAATAGCTTTTTTCTGCAAACTTTAACCTTCGCCGTAACTTTTGAACCATGAAAGATAAAGACTTCCTGTTTGGTTTGTATACTTCAATCATTAAGCTCTTTCAAATGACACCAAGGTCATTGACCTTGTGACCTTGGCTTTGACATATATGCTAAAATATATTTTTTGAACCTTAACCATAAATTTTGAACCATGAGAGGTAGGGACTTCATATGAGGTATTCATACTGCACTAATCAAGTTCTTTCAAATGATACCAAGGTCAATGACCTTGTGACCTTGACATTGACTTATATGCTAAAAATAGCTTTTTTTTAACTTTGTGCCGCCGGGCGCATAGTGTTTCACAAACACATCTTGTTTTATGTATAGTCATAAATATATTTTTGTTCAGAATTTTATTTCATCATTAGAGTTTATGTGTGTGTGTATTTGTTCTTAATACATGTAGATCTAATTTATTCAGTTGAATATCTATCCTCCATTCATATTTTTAAAGATCTGCCTACATTGATTGTTGGTATACCTTTTTGTTGGTCTTTTTTTATTCATAAGAGATTCTCGCGTTGGTTTGTTCTTATTTGTGTATTCGTTTGGTACTGAATTATTCTCAGTAGTCATAATGTATCATTGTCATGTTTGCTTTTCATTGATTTTTAAGTTGAACTTTTAAAATTCATTTGAGTTTTTTTTAATTCTTGTTGTGGTTGTTATCTGTTGACTAGAGTTTTTTTTAGTAGTCATGTTCCTTAGGGTAGAAGATTGTCAAAAGTTTATATATTGGGGATTGTAATAATAAGTTATAAGTTTGTCTTCTTTGTTGTTGTTATTTGTTCAGTGGAATGTTTGTTATCTGAGCAATTTTTTAAAATTTGTTCAGTGGGGTGCCCATGATTGTTTGTTTTTTGTGATTGTTATTATGTTTTTTCAGTAACGTGGCTGTTCTTTATCCAGTAGTGTGTTTGATGAAACATTTCATATATGGAGATAACGAACAGTATTCAAGATGAACAGCCCATAAAACAAGACAAAATAGGAGTCGAGCAGACACGGACCTCCAAAACATCAGAGGTGGGATCAGGTGCCATGGAGGAGTGAGCATCCCCTGCCGACCCCCCCCCCCCCCCCCCCCCCTCCTCTGCTCCTTGTCCTGGCAAATCCGCCGTCAATTCAGTGTATAAATAATGGAATAACAATTAGAATGAAAAACGTCCGTCAGCATGTGATTCAATGATTAATGGTATTTGCTGACAAGGTCATTGTATCGACCATAGAAACTTTAAACGAAACTATTATGTTTCATTAACTTGTTTGTCAATTTACCTCGTTTTAGAAATTGTCCATACGTAGAACATGCTCTTGCGTATCGATCAACTGAGATATATAAACTCCGTATGCAGTTGATGAGGGTATATTGCTGCATAAGTAAGGGAAGTTGACGATTGAAAAGTTAAAGTCATCACAGTTATCATAGAGCTCGCTTGTTAGATTACCATTAACGTCTTTTGCAATTAAAATAACCAAATATGAAACAGATGTGTCAGACTCTGATGTATCTTTTATCTCAAGCTCAACAGGATATATATCGTATCGACATAAGAATAGAAATTACCATTGATATTTACAATGCGTCGTCGATATATCTAAATATCGAGTTGATATCCACAGTGTTTTCTTCTTTTCACGTAAAAGATTTTAGACAAATTCTACTTCATATTACTACAATATGAATACAAAGAATATTTGCGAATGTGTTTTTGTGGTTGTTATTTTTTCTATAGACTTTTTGTAGAATATCTGATATTTGTGATTTTTTTTTTGTGGTTGTTATTTATCCTGTAAATTTTATATAAATATATTTGCGAATTAGTTCTTTTTCATATAGTTATTTATTCTAAAGTGGGTTTTTATCTGTAATTTTTTTTTTATAGTTGTCAATTATATTTTATATTATTTGATATCAATGGATTTGTTTTTGTGATATATTTATTTTGAAAAATGTTTGATAATTGTGGATCCTTTTATGTGGTTGTTATTAAGTATACAAAAGAATGTTTGATATCCCTTTTTTTCCTTTCTTTTTTAGGATGATATATATTCTATGGAACATTTTATATCCTGGCTTTTTGGGTTGATATTTATTCTATAGAATGTTTGATATCTGTGAATTTGTTCTTTGTAGGCGTTATTTATTCAGTATGTTTGATCTCTGTGATTTATTCGTCGTGGTCATTCGTCATTTATATGTATTAGATTCAGCATTTACTTTTAGTGGTTCCTTTTTTTAATTGTTAAGACATGTTTCTTTATATTTTTTGTCTTTAGTGTAGCCTTTGTTTTATTTTGATTTCATTTTAATTTATCATTTTTTAAATTGCCATTATTTAATTTGTATATTTCGTGTTGATTTATCCTAAAAATAGTACTCATAAATGAAGTATTCTTAATAATGTATCTTGTTGTACTTTTAAATATTACAATCTTCTTTATATCAGTTTGCACTTTATTATTTCAGCTTCAAATTACACTGTTTAAATTGTAAATGCATTTCGTTTATTACACACCGACTATATCATTTATGTCACAGAGTATTTTTAAAATTGTCATATGTCATTTTTTCTTCATATTTAATGTTAATTTTTAGTAACAAATTAACTTCTAGATTAAAGGGAGAAAATTAATGTTAATAATGTTTTTTTATTAATGATTTTTTGTATTTTAAAAAGCAGAATTACATAGTGTAGTGGAAGAACCTTCACACAGTTTTCTTGAGAATATCTATTTTAATTTCTTGCAGTCTCTCATTTACTCCTCTGGAATAAAAGAAGCGGAAATGATTGCCAATTTTTTTCTTAATAGGTCATCTATAAAACAATTTTAATTCAAACGAAGCACTCTGCGACAAAGAACAGTGAATATACATATTCGGGTTTCCCGTATCATACGTTACGCTTTTAAATTCCGTTTAATGAAGATCTATCTATCTATCGCATACAAATCACCATAAATAAAAACATCAACATTAAAATTGTTAAATGTGTAAGATAATTTTATAGAATTTGCATGGGTATCATTCAAATTTATTTCGATATAATGACGGATGAAAACTTGCTTGACGTGGAAAGGGAATATAAGTAGATCATGGGAAACTTAAAGAGCAAACGAATTTATTTTCTTTCATCATTATGACGGTTGAAATCATTATGGGAGTATTGTTTTGCTATTTAAAAAACCCATCACTTTCCTTTCCAACATTTTACAAGATCTGGCAAGTCATATGGAAATAACTAACAGTATTCAAGCCAAGTCCATAAAAAATAATAAATCGGGAGATGAGCAAACATAGACCTCTAACAACATCAGAGATGGGATCAGATGCCATGTAGAAGTAAGCATTCCCTATCGACCTGTCACTCCCGTCGTGTGTGGTTTAACGGAAGAAAAAAAATCCGTAGAATTTTCACTGCGTAAATAATATGGCCTAACAATTAGAATGAAATAGTAAATCAGTATCTGACTTAATGATAGATTGGTTTTGCGGACAGTCATTGTATAGATAATAGAATTTGCGAATTAAATAATGACTTAAAACTATACAGTTGATATCCTTAATTATTTCATTAGTTTGTTAAACAATAGCTTGTCTTGTTTTAAAAACTGATCGTACGTAGAACTACTCTTACGTATCGAATCAACTCCACTTGCAGGTAATGATTCACCGCGTCATATTTTTATAAAAACATTCTTGATAGCTAAAAGAATTTGAAAATTCTTGATACCTAAAAAAAATTGCATTTTGGTCCATGATTTATCATTATGGTCATTATTATGGGGAAAAATTATTTTGTAATGTCATCCAGGGATGAAATTCGAAAAGGACTTTGTTGTCACCAAATACATGAAGTCTTTATCAAAAATGCTCAAACTAGCATGCAAGTGTTTGATTTTACAGAATTAAAAAAGGAAAAAGACTATACTAAACTAGTATTATTAATTTTTTTCAGAGTTTAAGCGTGTGTGATTTATTATTTGAAACAGTGTAGAGATTGTGCGATGATGATCATTTTCATTTTATGGCATTAAATCAAACTTTAATGGAAAGATCTATCATTAAGTCTTAAAATAGAACAATGTTTTAGACTTCAAATCGTTACAAAGTTTCATAGTAAAGGATGTAGAGAAGTCACGTTTTATTATTAAGTACGAGTACTTGATTTGTGGCTGTTAAATCATTCTACACATTTTTCTATGTTTATGTTTAACTGGAATTTCTTCAAGATTATATACTCCTATTAATGCTTATGTTAGCTAGATCTCTCTATATATCATTTTAAGAATGAAAATCTTTTCCACAGATTTCATTTTCCTTCCGGAACAACACTGAGTACGTCTGAGAGTTTATTATACAACAAATCATGAACAGTTGTGTACATTTATTAAAAATAAATACATGTACAGAGATTTATTTTATGAATCAAGTTTAGATAAAATGATTTTTGACTGATTTTATTCATTCCTTACAAAAGAAAAAAATGTATTGATGGGGAATAATGCAACACCCTGTAAGTGTAAGATTCAATATACAGGTATTTTATTAATTTTCTTGGATTCATCAAATTTAGTTTGAATTCATCCATAAAAGTAATGCATCCCCTGAATTAAAAAAAAAAATAATTTAAGTGAAATCACTGATGTCCAATACCTAACTTTCTAGGATATTTTGTAGTGAAAAACATAATATAAACACAAAACTAACATATTAAATTTGTAAATAAATTAATTCTTTTTAAAAAGATGAACCTCTATCCAAAGGTCACCTCTCTGTAAAGGTCACTTTTGATGGATCCCTTAATACAAGTTTGACTTTATGATATTTTACTAAAATAGTGCAAAAAAGGTAAATACGATAATATTCGTGCATAATTTGCATGATTTTTCAAGTAAAAGATATTATTCAAGCTATTTTACCGAACATAAAATTATATTTATAGTCAAGTTTACATCTAGTAAAATATGATAATTGTTATAGACATTATATAATCTAAAAATTATACAATTTAAGTGCAGAAAGGTTGAACCCTTGATCAGTACCGAGAACACTGACTCTATCTTTTCTTTGCGAATTAGAAACTGGTACTAAGGACTTTTCATTGCACTGAGTTCCAACCCGAAGAAAAAAAAATTAATTGTACAACAATTTACCAAAGGAATGTTCTATCAAATTGTTTCATATTTTTCAATAAATTTCAAAGAACTTTGTTCTAATGTTGAAATTCATGGAGATGAAGAACAGTATTCGAACACAAAATTCTCATCAAACGATACAAATCAGAGGCAGAGAAAACACAGACCTCTAAAACATCAGAGGTGGAATCAGGTGTCCTGGAGGAGTGAACATCCCCTGTTGACCGGTCAACCCCGGCAAGTACTCCTTGGCATGATCGGGGGGAATAATTCAAAAATCCGTCGACAATGTGTAAAAAAATTATGGCCTAACATTTTTCAAAAAATTAAATACATGTAATTAGTTTTTCGCACAGCTCCACCTCCAGGCATTTCCCACGCGTAATTTGCTTTAATGGTTAATTAACATAAAACGCAACCTTGATCTGTAATTCATTAATGTGAGGAGACATTAAAAAAATAGATCATTATAGGTCATTCCTAGTTTTTTTTCTCTATATTTAGCGTCCACGCGCGCCTTGGTTTTTGATCCCCAAAAAATTAGATAGATAAAGAGTCCCGACCTTTCTTGTTTTGGTCGAATCATTTGAATTCAGTCAAATGCAATACATGTATATATTTTTCTTTCTGAATTTATCTAAAATCTTTCATGTATGGTATATTACTGCTAAGATTTATACCTTGATTTTGCTGCGGAAAAGGTCTTGAATTTTTTTTAAGCTCACCTGAGTTGAAAGCTCAAGTGAGCTTTTCTGATCACAATTTGTCTGTAGTCCGTCTTGTCCGTCCGTCTGTAAACTATTCACATTCTCGACTTCTTCTCCAGTGGGCCACTGGGCCAATTTCAACCTAACTTGCCACAAGCATCCTTTGAAAAAGGGGATTTAAAATTGTTCAAATGAAGAGCAACACCCCCTTTAAAGGGGAGATAATTAAGAAATAGTGAAAATTTGGTGGTGCCAGCATGTCTTAGGGACAGGGACAGTTGCGGGACAGTTTTAAAAACATGGAGAAATAAATAAATAAAAAATAAGAAATAATTCGAGAAACAGCGCACTTTTTTTCAATGGGCGGCACTGTAGCTCTCCGGTCTGTCAATATATTTCTTTTTCGGAGGTGGAGCGATGACGACGATACGATTCAGGGATAGCGCAGGGACGAAGCTGCGATGACGGGACATCCACCATACCTCCATAAGTGACGAAATTTAGACCATAATTATTTCGTGGGGCAAGGACCATAACCCTAATTAAACACCTTCATGGTAAATAAAAGAGATAAAGGTATATCATTTTCCTCCCATGGATATACTATATGAGAAGACGCTTACGGGGATGGGGGGAGGGGGGGGGGACTTACACACTTATCGAAAAACATTTTTATATGATCAACAGAACCATATAAATTTTCCATGTTTAAATTTATATAAAATTTCTTTTTTACGGTTAAGCAGAGAAACTTTTCAGGTAATAAATATTAACCGGTTAAAAAAAGTAAAATATACGTTTTACAATGACAGAATGTAAAGTTTGAATTGTGCTATGTCTGTAGAGAAAATAAAAATTATTATAGAAAAGTCTTCATCCAAGCTAAAAGAGAGGTATGTTTCGCTCCTCTCTACTGTGATAGGAGCGAATTTATACTGTGGCCAGGTAAAATTGCAGCATATGTTCCAAAGATTTTTAAAACATATGCTCAGCATAATTCACATGGTAATCTTATGCCAATTACGAGATCAACATACGATACTCAACATAACATTATGATTTAATTTTAGTTGTAACATGTACATGATATTTTAATTTGATTTTAGTTGTTACATGTACATGATATAATTTGATTTAATTTTAGTTGTAACATGTACATGATATTATAATTTAATTTTAGTTGTAACATGTACATGATATTATAATTTAATTTTAGTTGTAACATGAACATGATATCATAATTTGATTTTAGTTGTAACATGAACATGATATTATAATTTAATTTTAGTTGTAACATGTACATGATATCATAATTCAATTCCAGTTGTAATATGTACATGATGTAATAATTCAATTCCATTAGTAATATGTACATGATTTCATAATTTAATTTTAGCTGTAACATGTACATGATGTTATGATTTAATTTTAGCTGTAACATGTACATGATATTATAATTTAATTTTAGTTGTAACATGTACATGATATCATAATTCAATTCCAGTTGTAATATGTACATGATGTAATAATTTAATTTTAGTTGAAACATGTACATGATATTATAATTCAATTCCAGTTGTAACATGTACATGCTATTATGATTTAATTTTATTTGTAACCTGAACATGATATTATAATTTAATTTTAGTTGTAACATGTACATGATATTATAATTTAATTTTACTTGTAACATGAACATGATATTATAATTCAATTTTAGTTGTAACATGTATATGATATTATAATTTGATTTTAGTTGTAACATGTACACGATATCATAATTTAATTTTAGTTGTAACATGAACATGATATTATAATTTAATTTTAGTTGCACACGTCTTTGGATTTGATAAAAGATTTAGAATATATCGTATACAAAAAATTGCCTACGTCACAATGAGTTACATCAAAAACGTATCATTCCGCTCGATGTTACTTTTGAAATATGCTCAATTTGAAGGCACTTTTGGAGGGAAAATTGTCTAATTATCTACACTGAAATTATAAGGAATGAAGCTTATTTTTATCTATGTTTTACGATATAGCATAACTTGGGACATGCAATTTATGCTCCTTTTATAAACCGCTTCGCGATTTATAAAGTGTAAACTGACCCAAGTTTTGTTATATCGTATAACATTTAGGTTAAAATAAGCATCATTCATACGTTGCATTTTACCTGTGAAGCGAGGATGTTGGAGATCTTTTAAAAGAAAAAGATCAATCAATCATTGAAATTTATTTCAACATTTAAGAAATGAAGCTTGTTTTAACCTATGTTATACGAAATAAGATAACTTGGGGACACTTTACGCTTTATTATATAAACCGCGAAAAAAAATCATTTACCCGATCAAATGACGTGTTACAACTAAAATGTTACAACTAAAATTATATTTAATAAAACAGGTGGCGAAACTTTATTGTGGACAGGATATTAAATTTTGGTTTCATGAACAAAAATGTTAGAAGAGTTTGGTAACCTTTTAAAGTTGTTAATATATATAAAATTTGTGCAAATAAAAAATCAACCTACTCGGTTGGGTAACACTTCGTATTAATTAGCACGTTTAATACAGTCGAGCTTATTGAAACGAGCGCTGTTAACGACGTTCGATCCTGAAAGTCTTAAACTTTTTTTGCCACTAAATTTTCCATGTTTAAATTTATCTAAAATTTCTTTTTTACGGTTAAGCAGAGAAACTTTTCAGGTAATAAATATTAACCGGTTAAAAAAAGTAAAATATACGTTTTACAATTACAGAATGTAAAGTTTGAATTGTGCTATGTCTGTAGAGAAAATAAAAATTATTATAGAAAAGTCTTCATCCAAGCTAAAAGAGAGGTATGTTTCGCTCCTCTCTACTGTGATAGGAGCGAATTTATACTGTGGCCAGGTAAAATTGCAGCATATGTTCCAAAGATTTTTAAAACATATGCTCAGCATAATTCACATGGTCATCTTATGCCAATTACGAGATCAACAAACGATACTCAACATAACATTATGATTTAATTTTAGTTGTAACATTACATGATATTTTAATTTGATTTTAGTTGTTACATGTACATGATATAATTTGATTTAATTTTAGTTGTAACATGTACATGATATTATAATTTAATTTTAGTTGTAACATGTACATGATATTATAATTTAATTTTAGTTGTAACATGAACATGATATCATAATTTGATTTTAGTTGTAACATGAACATGATATTATAATTCAATTTTAGTTGTAACATGGACATGATATCATAATTCAATTCCAGTTGTAATATGTACATGATTTTATAATTTAATTTTAGCTGTAACATGTACATGATGTTATGATTTAATTTTAGCTGTAACATGTACATGATATTATAATTTAATTTTAGTTGTAACATGTACATGATATCATAATTCAATTCCAGTTGTAATATGTACATGATGTAATAATTTAATTTTAGTTGTAACATGTACATGATATTATAATTCAATTCCAGTTGTAACATGTACATGATATTATAATTCAATTTTAGTTGTAACATGAACATGATATTATAATTTGATTTTAGTTGTAACATGTACATGATATTATAATTCAATTCCAGTTGTAACATGTACATGATATTATAATTTGATTTTAGTTGTAACATGTACACGATATCATAATTTAATTTTAGTTGTAACATGAACATGATATTATAATTTAATTTTAGTTGCACACGTCATTGGATTTGATAAAAGATTTAGAATATATCGTATACAAAAAATTGCCTACGTCACAATGAGTTACATCAAAAACGTATCACTCCGCTCGATGTTACTTTTGAAATATGCTCAATTTGAAGGCACTTTTGGAGGGAAAATTGTCTAATTATCTACACTGAAATTATAAGGAATGAAGCTTATTTTTATCTATGTTTTACGATATAGCATAACTTGGGACATGCAATTTATGCTCCTTTTATAAACCGCTTCGCGATTTATAAAGTGTAAACTGACCCAAGTTTTGTTATATCGTATAACATTTAGGTTAAAATAAGCATCATTCCTACGTTGCATTTTACCTGTGAAGCGAGGATGTTGGAGATCTTTTAAAAGAAAAAAATCAATCAATCATTGAAATTTATTTCAACATTTAAGAAATGAAGCTTGTTTTAACCTATGTTATACGAAATAAGATAACTTGGGGACACTTTACGCTTTATCATATAAACCGCGAAAAAAAAAATCATTTTCCTGATCAAATGACGTGTTACAACTAAAATGTTACAACTAAAATTATATTTAATAAAACAGGTGGCGAAACTTTATCGTGGACAGGATATTAAATTTTGGTTTCATGAACAAAAATGTTAGAAGAGTTTGGTAACCTTTTAAAGTTGTTAATATATATAAAATTTGTGCAAATAAAAAATCAACCTACTCGGTTGGGTAACACTTCGTATTAATTAGCACGTTTAATACAGTCGAGCTTATTAAAACGAGCGCTGTTAACGATGTTCGATCCTGAAAGTCTTAAACTTTTTTTGCCAAGTATATTTTTAGTTTCTACATACATAGCTTAATTAAAATTCAAATAAAAAAAATGGGAGTCAATACTCTTCTTTTGGCGCTACAGCATATTTAATATGACCTTCTTGCACTGAAATTTTTGTCTTAATTAAAAATTAAATTTTTGACGTTTTCCCTCCAATATTTTAATCCAATTAAAGCATGAAACAAAATGAACTCTAAGTTTGTTTAAAAAAAGACCCGTAAAAATTGTGACTAGGAAAAGGTTTCAAATTGCTTCTCATAATTAATTATTTGACCTTTCTGCACTAATAAAAAGTGATTTTTCTGGCATTGAAAATTTAATAAGCAAGAAAATTATGTTAAAGTCCTAAACTTTTTCTGATTTTAAGCAAATAGGTCAAATTTATCTTGAATATTTAGAAAATAATATCAAAAGTGGGGGTATATGGTGAAAATTTTCAGATATTACTAAAAAAGTGTCAATTTTACGTTAAAATTGGCTCAATTTTTTCCCGGATTTTCAGAATATATTGAATATATTTGGCACACTTTGTTGATAGAATTCATAAGAAATAATTCATTTATCTTGAATATTTAGAAAAAAATATCAAAAGTGGGGGTATATGATGAACATTTTCAGATATTACTAAAAAAGTGTCAATTTTACGTTAAAATTGGCTCAATTTTTTCCCGGATTTTCAGAATATATTGAATATATTTGGCACACTTTGTTGATAGAATTCATAAGAAATAATTTAATAGATATTTCAGAACCAGCATAACACTTTTCACTGCAAAAAACTGCTTTGTGTGCAACCAGGATGGAAAAATAGGAATCCAAAATTAACAGTACTGTTATAGTTCAAAATGGAAAAACTGATTATTTTCGTCTAAAAAACCTTCCGCCACAAAATATAGTCCTTAGCTTAATTCTACTTGAATGGAATTAAATCGCGGTTTTTTCATTGTATATAGTTAAATTTGCACTGTAGAATTCAGATTTAATGTTAGAACTTAAAAATGATGCAGAATTTTATAAATAAAGGACCTGACCAAAATACGCTCAAAATCTCAGGATCGAACGTCCTTAACTTACCCGTTAACATACTGACAACTATAAGCAAGCTTACCGTTTATAAGTGTCACACACCAAATATAACAAATATGTAATATATAATACAAATCGAATGGTTTATATTGGACAGAATTAATATTTCACATATGTTTATCGTGATACAATAATTTAATTGTTGTTGTTACACGTCATTTGATTGGATAAAAGATTTTATCCATTTGTATTTATAACATAACTTGCCTACGTCACAATAAGTTACGTCAAAAAACGTATAACTCCGCTTGACGTTACTTTGAAAATATGCTATGTCTTATTTTGTACATTGGAATTCAATTATAAGAAATGAAGCTTATTTCAACTTTTGTTATACGATATAACACAACTTGGGGCAGTTAACGCTTTTTTATAAACCGCTTTATAAAGCGTAAACTATCCCCCGTTATGTTATATCGTTTAACAAAAGTTGATATAAGCTTTATTCCTTAAATAAATATATGTCAAATAGATTCAAAATCTGGTTAAAACAAGAAATTTTTATGCTCTGAATAGTCGCTACATGATACTATCAGAATCTTGGAGCGTAACAAAATGTCGTATTTTAATCAGTTAGACGGATTCACGGGAAAGATATGATTTTCAAATATGGACACATAAATAATATAATAATGATTGTTTTTATATAGCGCTTTTTCGAGCATAAATGCTACTCAAAGCGCTTTACAATACATAACTACCCCAGCAGACCTTAACAATCCAGAATGTTTCTCAGTGCAAGCTGCCGCTAGAACATTAACATTCTGACAATATCTTTCACTGTCTATAGCCAGATACCCCTTTTACACTTGGGTGGAGTGAGGAAATTCGTGTAAAGTGCCTTTTCCAAGGACACAACGTCGGCTTGTCCGGCCAGGATTCGAAATCACAACCTTTCGGTTTCGAGTCCGGCACTTAAACCACTGGACTACCGACGCTAACATTTGATAGATCCTCGAGGGTAACATCATTTAATGATATTATGATAGAGTTTTTAAAACAGAAGTAGGCGTCAGATGGTTGGAAACGGTAATTTTTATGCTTTATGCCAATGAAAAATACCATGACCATGACTTAACTCTGCTTCTAAAACAAAACGGTCGAATGAAACCTCATTCACACTATCATTTAGTGATAAATTGTCTTCTTGAATCTGTTTACATATTGTTAATTTATAGATACAATAAAAATGACAAGAATCGGTAGACATATAGCAATATAAAACTAGATCTTAACCTTGTCATCATATTAAAGCCATTAAGTAAAATTTACTGTACACAAATGCCTTTCATTTATGCTACTGTATCATATATTTTTTTTCACAACTGAACTTTGACTTGTGGACACGGGCACTGGAAGTTAATGTAAATATATAGTATGTGCATGCACATACTATATATATATTTACATTAACTTCCAGTGCGCGTGCATGTGGATATATACTGTACCTCGTGTCCCATTGATTGTTTGTGATTGAAATGAACTTTCTTAATTTTTTTTTTCAATAAATAAAATTTTTCACAATGTAGACATGCATCACAATGGGAAAGTATTTAACCCCTGTCGTCATTACAGTGATTACAGAAAGTAAAATTAAACACAAGGTATACCGGGTAATCAACACAATAGGTACTTTCAATCACTTGCAATAAAGTAAAAGTTGAAAATTTAAAGTAAGTTTTTACATGATCATATGTATATCTTGTTCAGAATTAGTTGGTTTCTCGAGTATGCAGTAAAAAAAAAAACCCCATTCGTTTGGATTTGTCATTAAGTAAGTCGTTTTCCTAAACAACTCTCATTGTTGAATTAAGAATTGCAAAATTGATATGAGTTGAACAGAAAGCCCTGGTTTTGAGGAATAACATATTTTTTTATGATAAAAAAAAGAACTCACAGTTTTCAGAATGGACTGGCTCTGTAGGAAGTAGATATTGAATGATCCAGGTGGTGGTTGTGACGTAATAGGAAAGTACAGGTGTGAGAGTCTGGGTATTCCTGTTGTTATAGTGTACCTTAACGTAAAGCGTTTCCATGGATTCATATTCACACATTAAGCGATTATATCTATTAATATTTCAAAGTAAAACGCACAATTTTAATAATCTATTTCAAAAAATGGAATACTTGCATGGTGTTTTTTTTTTAAACAGGCTCCCATTTTAAAAATGAAACTTCGTTCACATATATGATATGACTTCCTTACATGGAAAACGACAAGTTAAATATTTTGAAAAAAAAAGTAATAAAGTCGACATGAACGTTGCGGTATCAATCTAAATCTTACTTTCTCAAACAGGTCTGTATACAGGGGTATATGTCCCCCACTTTTTCTGAATATAGTACTTTTAAATTTTCCTTTAGATGCCGGTTGGCCCGTCCTTTTTTTCATGAAAGGTAGAGCACTAGCAAACAGGAATCGGAGAGCCAAAAAGATATTTTTTCCTCAACAGATTATTCTTGGAAATTGCCTAACCCAATTTTAAAGCCGTTACCTAGGGGTCTGTCTAAAGACAGAATTACAACAGCACCCCTTCCCTGTCTAAAGACAAAAAACAACAACACCCATATACTGTTTAAAGACGGAAATACAACAACACCCCTTTCCCGTCTAAAGACAGAATTACAACAACGCCCCTCTCCTATATAAAAACAGAATACAACACCCCTTTACTGTTTAAAGACAAAATACAACAACACCCCTTTACTGTTTTGAGACAGAAATACAACAACACCCCTTTACTGTTTAAAGACAGAATTACAACAACACCCCTTTACTGTTTAAAGACGGAAATACAAAACACCCCTTTCCTGTTTAAAGACAGAATGACAACAACGCCCCTCTCCTATATAAAAACAGAATACAACACTCCTTTACTGTTTAAAGACAAAATACAGGAACACCCCTTTACTGTTTAAAGACAAAATACAACAGCTACCCTTTCCTGTTTAAAGACAGAATTACAACAGCACATCTTTCCTGTCTAAAGACAGAAATACAACACCCTTTTCCTGTTTAAAGACAGAATTACAACAGCACCCCTTTCCTGTCTAAATACAGAATTACAACTCTCCTTTCCTGTCCAAAGACAGAAGTACAGCACCCTATTCCTGTCTAAAGACAGAATTACAACTTTCCTTTCGTGTCTAAAGACAAAATTACAACTCCCCTTTCCAGTCTAAAGACAGAATTACAACAGCACCCTTTTCCTGTCTAAAGACAGAATTACAACACCCCTTTCCTGTCTAAAGGCAGAATAACCACACACCCCTTTCCAATCTAAAGACAGAATTACAACTCCCCTTTCCTGTTTAAAGACAGAATTACAACAACACCCCTTTCCTGTTTAAAGACAGAATTACAACAGCACCCATTTCCTGTCTAAAGACAGAATTACAACTCCCCTTTCCTGTCTAAACACAGAATTACAACACTCCTTTCCTGTTTAAAGACAGAATTACAACTCCCCTTTCCTGTTTAAAGACAGAATTACAACAGCACCCCTTTCCTGTTTAAAGACAGAATTACAACAGCACCCCTTTCCTGTTTAAAGACAGAATTACAACAGCACCCCTTTCCCGTTTAAAGACAGAATTACAACAGCACCTCTTTCCTGTTTAAAGACAGAATTACAACAGCACCTCTTTCCTGTCTTAAGACAGAAATTCAACACCCCTTTCCTGTTTAAAGACAGAATTACAACAGCATCCCTTCCGAGTCAAAAGACAGAATAACAACTCCCCTTTCCAGTCTAAAGACAAAATTTCAACTCCTTTTTCCTGTCTAAAGACAGAATTACAACAGCACCCCTTTCCTGTTTAAAGACAGAATTACAACAGCACCCCTTTCCTGTTTAAAGACAGAATTACAACAGCACTCCTTTCCTGTATAAAGACAGAATTACAATTCCCCTTTCCTGTATAAAAACAGAATTACAATTCCTCTTTCCTGTATAAAGACAGAATTACAACACACCCCTTTCCTGTCTAAAGACAGAATTACAACACTCCTTTCCTGTTAAAAGACAGAATAACAACTCCCCTTCCTGTATAAAAACAGAATTACAATTCCTCTTTCCTGTATAAAGACAGAATTACAACACACCCCTTTCCTGTCTAAAGACAGAATTACAACTTTCCTTTCCTGTATAAAGACAGAATTACAATTCCCCTTTCCTGTATAAAAACAGAATTACAATTCCTCTTTCCTGTATAAAGACAGAATTACAACAACACCCCTTTCCTGTCTAAAGACAGAATTACAACAGCATCCATTTCCTGTTCAAAGACAGAATTCCAACAACACCCCTTTCCTGTTTAAAGACAGAATTACAACAGCACCCCTTTCCTGTCTAAAGACATAATTCCAACAACACCCCTTTCCTGTCTAAAGACAGAATTACAACACTCCTTTACTGTTAAAATACAGAATTATAACTCCCCTTTCCAGTTTAAAGACAGAATTACAACAGCACCCCTTTCCTGTAAAAAGACAGAATTACAACAGCACCCCTTTCCTGTTTGAAGACAGAATTACAACAGCAACCCTTTCATATCTAAAGAAAGATATTCAACACCCCTCTCCTTTTTATAAAAAAAATACAACAGCACCCCATTCCAGTCAAAAGACAGAATTACAACTCCCCTTTCCTGTCTAAAGACAGAATTACAACTCCCCTTTCCTGTCTAAAGACAGAATTACAACAGCACCCCTTTCCTGTCTAAAGACAGAATTATAACAGCACACCTTTCCTGTCTAACGACAGAATTACAACAGCACCCATTTCCTGTTTGAAGACAGAATTACAACAGCACCCCTTTCCTGTCTAAAGAGAGAAAAACAACACCCCTTTCCTGTTAATGACATAATTACAACAGCACCCCTTTCCTGTCTTAAGACAGAATTACAACTCCCCCTTCCTGTCTAAAGACAAAATTACAACAACACCCCTTTCCTGTCTTAAGACTGAACTACAACTTTCCTTTCCTGTCTAAAGACAGAATTACAACACACCTTTCCTGTTTAAAGACAGAATTACAACTCCCCTTTCCTGCTTAAAGACAGAATTTCAACACTCCTTTCCTGTCTAAAGACAGAATTACAAAAACGCCCCTTTCCTGTCTAAAGACAGAATTACAACAACACCCCTTTCCTGTCTAAAGACAGAATTACAACAGCACCCATTTCCTGTTTAAAGACAGAATGCCAACAACACCCCTTTCCTGTTTAAAGACAGAATTACAACAGCACCTAACAGAATATCTGCTGGACGGAATGTCTGATTGTGAAGCACTGCTTCTTGCAATATCACCATAAGTAGAGCTGACAGAATACTTGTTGGATGGAATGTCGGACTCTGAAGCACTGCTTCTTTGAATGTCACTATAACCAGAGGCACTGCCTGAATATCTACTGGACGGAATGTCTGATTGAGAACTACTGCTTCTTGGGACATAGTCATCAGATGGATAATACTTTGATGTGTATTTGTTGTCAGGAAGGGATCTGACAGGATCTGTGGATTTTTTGTCAGAGAAAAGTGGATCAGATCTGTATGTGTCTTTCACTCGGTAATCATCCAAAAACTCATCATTTCTGGAAGCAGAGTAAGTAGTCGGTTGTGTTCCTAAACTGACTTTCTTTTCTGCTCTGTTTAAAAGTTTCATGCAGTCTGTAAAGTCTGGAGTAATAGATATATCCAGATCATCCAGTTCCGATTGAATCACCTCAGTATCATCCAGGACTTGATCATAACTGTCCCTCTTTTTGGATTTGATGGGGTAATCTAAGTCAAAACTTTCATTCCTCAGAAGGGTGTCTGCATCATACTTTCCAGATGTATACTTGTAGTTGTAATTGTCATCCTTGGTTAATCTAGAATTCTGTGAATACTTTGATAAGTAAAAGTCATCTTCATCTTCTAATCTTGTAGATTTTCCTCTCCTGCTATCAAGGTAGCTATCGTCCAAAGAATCTGGTTTTGAAAGACTCAAGCTTTCATCTCCATTGGTCAAGCTTGATTTCTTTCCATTCTTCAGCACACCCTTTACTGGAGAAGCAGGCCTTCCACTTAAATTGTTTCGGTTTCCCTTTAATGGACTTGGCATCTCCAAATCGAAAGACACGGTTTCATTTCTTGGCAGATCAAAAGTTACTCTTTTTGTGTTTTTTCCAGCACCATTTTTGTCATATGCCTTATAATCATGCACATCAGAGGAGGAATAAACCTCACCATTGACGTAATCTTTGTGACTAGATCGATACTCTCCATCCTCAGAGAAGAGTTGTCTTTTGGATGGAAGATCCACCTCCACACCATACGATGAGGACAACGAGTCGTCCATCGCCCGCTTACTGGACAGAGAGGAGCTGGTCCTCAGGGTCGGGTCCTCGAGGCCATGTCTACTGGAGGACAGTTTGGAGGACTGGTCAGTTTTAGGTTTACCCCTATAGCTGTCTAACTCTGCATTCAGTTCCTCTATCAGCTTGTCACTCTTCTCCAGAGCCTTATTCAGCTGGTTGATCTCTTTCTCGTGAGTTTGGATTTTAGCTTCCAGAGTTGCTACTGTGTACCTGCCATATCTGTAGATAAACCAATCAGTTTGAATAATAATTAACCAATTACCGGGTAGTTTGAATAATAATTA
Organism: Saccostrea glomerata; assembly: GCA_003671525.1. Taxonomy (NCBI): domain Eukaryota; kingdom Metazoa; phylum Mollusca; class Bivalvia; order Ostreida; family Ostreidae; genus Saccostrea; species Saccostrea glomerata. The sequence goes on from PRKT01000009.1 coordinate 1,916,103, forward strand.
ACCAATTAGTTTAAATAATAATGAATTTAAACTAAAAAGAACTTTAATCGTATAAAATAGTCTTTTTTTTCTTTTAATTTTCACAATGACAACCCTTATTTTCTTCTACATTTTTAATGGGGGGAGGGATGCCTTATGGTGATATTGCAAGAAGCAGTGCTTCACAATCAGACATTCCGTCCAGCAGATATTCTGTTAGTTCTTCTGCCTACAACGACATTCCAACATCGTCAAGGGAATCCTCCAGTTTACCCATCTCTACCAGTGGGTACTCAGCAGACACAGGGTCCACGATTTCCACCTACAAACCCAGTGCCATAGATACGATGAAGACGTCAGACTGGGACTCCAAGAGTACAGGATATCAGTCATCAATCAGTGATAGGTACACCATACCTGGGGAGAAGGACAAGTATGGCATAGACCAGTATTCCTCTTCAAAAGGCGGGCTGTCCCAAAATGATCAGTATGGTGTCAGTGGTGACTTGTCTAGCCGTTATTCCTCTTCTTCCTATCCGTCCTCCTACAATTCCATGGCACAGACATCAAGCAGACTGAAAAGTTCAGACGACATCTCTACACCAACCAAGTCGACTTCATTACGTCCCTTGTCACAGAGTGGTTTTAGTCGCAGCCCATCTGTTGATAATCTATTTATGTCATCAAAGTCTTCAACACAGGCTGGTAAATTTGCCACAACAGAGGATATTCCAACAAGTACTTATAAATCCAGGCTTTCTTTGCCAGGTTTTTCTTCCAGCATAGACAGTGTTGGCAAATACAGAACCTCAGCAGACAGACAAGGTATGTCCAGTGTGTCTTCAACTGATGTGGCTGGATCCAGTCGGTTTTTAGCCTCTTCTTTGCCACCCAAACCAGTAAGAACCAGATCACAATCAGACTTGGGAACATCTGTTACTGCTCTGAAATCTGCTTCTTACCAGCGGGCCAAGGGTAATGCACCACCTGCCACTGACACTCTGGAGTCCTTCACGTCTGATCACACCCTCACTTCACAGAAGCCACCATCCTATCCTCTGTCCTCATCCTCTTATCAAGCAGACATCGGACTAACATCTTCCACCTCTAACCCTCCACCTTTCTTGGAAAATAATAAATACACTGGCTCACTGGTTCCCAGGCAAGATGCACTGGATGTTGTTTCTACTAATAAATTTACTAACTCCACAAGTGTTGTTGGTGAACGGGGTCCTGTCAAGGCTAGTTACTCATACACTGATTTTGATATAGGAGTTAATCCCAGAAACAAGTCTAATATAACTGAATTGCCACTGTCAAACAGACTTCACACCAGATCAAATAGTGTAGATCTACCTCTGAATAATAAAGATTCAGAAACATATACCACCAGTCAAAGGTTCTCTTCAGTAGGAGATCAGTATTCCTCTGGTATTTCATACAATATTGATAACAGACCTATGCATACCTTTGATAAAGATATAGGTCATTTTGACCCCATTGCCACCACCAATTATGTATCATCAAGCTTACCTAATTCTGTATCATTGACAGGTGGTTCGACCTTGGATGACCCAGGCAAGGGAAGGTACGCTTCCTCTTCATACTTGACATCATCCCAGACATCTGTCACCTCAAGCATTACATTCTCATCATCACATTTCTCCAACACATCATCATCCACCTCAAATCTCCCCCCAACCTCCTCCTACCCCTCCTATCAGGTGTCCAAGTCCCTGGATCCAATACGAGAGTCCAGTGCCAAAGGCAACAGCTACCTCTCCAACACATCCACCACGGGGGACATCTCCAGGTCCGAGTCATTCCTGCCTGAACCCAAAAAGAGGCTATTTGATTCCACTGATGAGTTGGATTTGTCACTGAGCCCTATAAAAACCACAAGAAAAACTGACAGATACTGAACTCAGACGGAATGTGGTCATAAAATGCAGTCATTGTATGGTGCTTTGTTTGAAATGTAAGGCTCTCTGGTAGTTATAAATGGGTTTTGTTTTTTTTATTCTTTTATTTATTTTTTTTTACATTCTTTTAGAATTGAGTTATGGTAGCATTTACGTTACTCTGATCTTCCTCTGAGTATTAAGTAAATAAAGTAAGCATGCTAAGTTAATAATTATGATAAGCAATGGTGCCTCTTTCAAATTCAAAATTGTACACCCTTCTCCATCATACTCCTCAGTTGAGGGTTTAGAGTCCTTTGATCAGACTCTCAATTACTGATTATTATTTTCCAGTAACAGTCAATACTTGTATTTCTACAGGTGGAGTAAGCCAGGGTTCTGATGATAAAGATAAAATGAGTAACCCGGAGCTCAGGAAAGCAAGATTTGATCTTCTCTTCAAAGAGTATGAGGTGAGCATGGTAAGAGTACCTGGGTACTAGGGATAGGCCTGAACTGATTCAGTAACTGCTGTATGAGGTAAGAGTAGGGATAGGCCTGAACTGATTCAGTAACTGCTGTATGAGGTAATTATGATATTAGAGTAGGGATAGGCCTGAGCTGATTCAGTAACTGCTGGCTTTATAGGGGTGTTCAAGACAAAATGTTTTCATCCCCAAATTGGCGATAATTTTCACGGCCCAGATAGATAAACTGGGGGGCATATTGTTTTTGTCCTGTCTCTCTGTTCTCAACTTTCACCGTCCTTAGCAATAACTTTTCAACCATATGAGAGATAGACTTTCATATTTGGTATGCTTATTCCACAAATTAATATAAGCTCTTTCAAATGGCACCGTGGTCAATGACTTTGTGACCTTGACTGTGACCTATATACTTAAGATAGGCTTTTTGAACCTTTCCCATATCTTTTGAACCATAAGAGATAGAGACTTCATATTTGGTTTGCGTATTCCACTAGTTAACGAGGTTGGCTCATGATATTTAAAGTCTTCATTTTTTTTTTGGTCAAATATATTTTTAGTTTCTACTCACAAATCTGAATGAAAATTTAAATCAAAATGTGGGATCCATAAGCTTCTTTTGGTGCTACAGCCTACAGTACATTTAAAATGACCTTTTTGCACTGAAATTTTTGTCTTAATCAAACATTACCTCTTCGATGTTTTCCCTCCAATATTTTTATCCAAATTAAGCATGGAACAAAATAAACTAGAAGTCTATTTTAAGAAAGACACTTTAAAATTGTGACTAGGAAAAAGTTTCCAAATGCTTTGCCTAATCAATTATTTGACCTTTCTGCACTCACTCTTCAAAGATTATAAAGTCTTAAACTTTTGCTGAATTTAAACAGATAGGTCAAAGTTATCTTAAATTTTCAGAAAAGAACATCAAAATTGGTGGTATATGATGTAAATTTTAAGATATTACTAAAAAAAAGAAAAAGTGTCAATTTTATGTTAAAATTGGCTCAATTTTTTCCTGAACTTTCAGAATATATTTATTATATTTGTTATAATTCATTGAAAGAATTCATAAAAAATAATTTAATAGATATTTCAGAACCAGCATAACACATTTCACTGCAAAATACAGCTTTGTGTGCAACCAACATGGGAAAAAAAGGAATCTATTAGATTAACAGTACTCTGTATAGTTCAAAAGGAAAAAAATGATCATTTTCTTCTAAAAAAGAAAAAATCTTCTGCCACAAAACATAGTTCCTGGTTTAATCTTACTTGAATGGAATATTGTGCCATTTATTTTTCATTGAAAATAGTTCAATTTGCATTGTAGAATCCAGATTTAATGTTAAAACTTAAAATTGATGCAAAATTTTAGAAATAAAGGACCAGACCAAAATCTGCTCAAAATCTCAGGATCGAACCTTAAGTTCTTTCAAATGACACCAAGGTCAATGATTTTGTGACCTTGACTGTGACCTATATTCTAAAATAGCTTTTTCAAACTTTTTTTTTCGCCGGGTGCATAGTGTTTCACAAGCATATCTTGTTATGAATTTATGTAGATATATGAACCTGTATGTCCTATGTTCTGATCCAGAACAATACAAACTCATCTTGTCAGTATACTGTAAATCAGGTGATTTAGTGTAAAAAATATTTGGCAAATTAGAAGTTCAAAAAGGAGCATGAAATGAAGATTGAAGACATATCAAAAATGTGAAATTCAGCCATAGTGTTACAAGCTTGAGGATGGTAGATGCAGTGACCTGAAGACTAATAATTCAAAGTTTATTTAAAAATCTCAAGTCTTATACTCTGTGCTTCTCATATTTTGTCTTGTGAGTACAAAATGTCCATATTCTAGAAAAGAATATATAAGCTGTATCAAACACTGTTATTGAAATAAGAAGTCATTGATTTCTCTTGCCACAACCATTCTCAAGAACTCCTATTAAACCATCAACAAACTACCAACAAACTATATTTTTGTGGTTTGTTAAAGTAGTTTGATAGTATAGCATTTAATGAACCACTAACAAACCACTTTTTCTAAAAATAGCTGCAGTGGTTTGTTAGTCTTTCATTTCTGGTGATTGTGATTTCTTTATAGTTTGTTAGACTTGGTATCTTGCAACAGTGTTTTATTAGTATAGCATTTGCATCCAACCACATGGGTAATTACTTTACAGATGTGTTTAGGGTTGAATTATCTAGAATTGTTGAAGTTTCCAAGAACAGCTTATCTCTTTACATCCGGTGTTAGCCTATTTGCGCCAATTTTCAAACCACTAGCAGGTCAGAAACAAAGGAACTGGTGAAGGGACATGCATTCAAATTGTTAGTATCATTCTATAAGATCCCTGACTGGAAAAAGCAGCAATTAACATTATTAAAAGATGGATCTGGATACAGAGGAGGTATTTTAAATGCATGCCATGAAGTAATTAACCTTCTGTGAATGTGGATGCATTATGCTTTTTACTAGCTTTGGGTTTGTATTTATTTTCAGATTGACCTATAATTCCTATACTAGTCTAGATCAGTTATACATTGGATTATGGGAAGTATACTTGAAAATAAGACAAAAAAGATGTCTTTCAAAGTTGCAATGAGGCCAGAAAAAAAGAAATATTGCAGCATTTTCCATGCCAGATGAAGCAGGGAATATTTATAAATGTCAGCTTGAAGAACATTTTTTGGTGAAAAATACTATGAAGATGTACACAACATGAAGGAGAATATGTGATAAGTACATGGACATTGACTTGGAATTGCATCTCCTAAACAAAAGGGAACATGTTGGAATGTTGCACTTGCATTGGCTAAACTTGTGAATCCTGGAATTTAAATACTCTGTAACAAGACTTGTTGAATATTTCAAAATGTGATTGTTTTAGGTGTTTTCAAAGACTTGTGGATTTGTAAAGGAAAATTCAAATCTAGTGTTTTGCTGATGGACTTGTTACCAATGATTTCTTAGTAGTTTGTTAGAGTGGTTTGATAGTAGTTTTTTTTAGCATGGATTGATAGTAGTTTGTTAGAATGGTTTGATAGTAGTTTGTAAGAGTGGTTTGATAGTAGTTTGTTAGAGTGGTTTGATAGTAGTTTGTTAGAGTGGTTTGATAGTAGTTTGTTAGAGTGGTTTGATAGTAGTTTGTTAGAGTGGTTTGATAATAGTTTGTTAATAGTGGTTTGATAGTAGTTTGTTAGAGTATAGTTTGTTAGCTCATTTGCATGTGATTTGCTATACTATTAAACTACTTTCAAACCATAGTGGTTTGTTAGTAATTTGTTATAGTAGTTTGTTTGCCTTTTTTTTTCCGTATGGGGTACTTCCACAGTGAGTTTGTACCCATGGGTTGTGCACCTCATCCCAAAGGAACCACTGACCCAGGGGACACATATTTCAAAATTTTGCAAATTTTATCATAAAATGGTTGATTAATACCAAAGAGCAGATTTTAAAGCATTAATTTATTTTCAGACTGAGTATCCCCCCGCCCCCTCTGACCCAGGGGGCATAAAAAAAAACTTTGCTAGATGCACTTTTCTTCATTATTAATATATATACTTGGATCATTGGCATAAAACACACACATTTTTTGGGGTAAAGGTATCATTATTCAATAAAAAGCGTGAGATGATTTTATCTAAATTAATTTTTTAATAAGAGAGAATTATTCAAAGTAATGTATTATTTATTTTTGAGAAAACGATATTATGTCTAGAAAGCAAAATAAATAAATAAATAAATAAATAAATAAATAAATAAATCTTATTCATTGATTTTTGTATAAGATACACCTCTAACTACGATATCCTATTCCTTATCAAAAATACATATCAATAAGAAATATTTTTATAAATAATATAAGAAATCCACAAACGTTTCTTGATATACGTAGTTGTTTTTTTTTCCAGTTTGATTTGTTCAAGTTGAAAAATAAAACTCAGATACTAAAGGTTCCCAGGAATTTCGTACATTGTTTAGTTTTAAATAAAAAAGAATCTGAAACTTTTATTATCAAATGAAAAAAAATATTGTTATATACATTTGTTTATTCATATAAGCAAAAAATATTGTGATGTATATATTATCTTTGTTGGTGTGATATTAAAAACAAAACAAAACAGAAAAAGATAAGGCATGGAATTTTCCCATCTCCGCATAACAAAAGAAAACATAGTCATCCACCACATTATATTAATGTCTTCATGTTAACATTCAATGTCGCCAATCTATATGTATTTTTTTTTTTATACCTGAATGACAATAGAAAATATGATCACATTTGAAGTCTAATGCAGCATGTACAATGGCAATAAAATTTAGAAGTATCAAATCGAAGAACAACAATTTTTGTTGGGAGATCTATTGTTATTTATTTCATTAACAATGAGCCAAACCTACGAGACACGTGGTGAAAGATCAAGCTCACGTGAGAGTTAGCGATAATTACATTTTATTCAATTGAACATATGGCGGGATCCGCCCCCTTTTTATGTTGGACGGAAGACTCTGCCGCCTTCAATTACACTAAAATTACCGTACCAATTAAAATCCGCAGTCAAATAAACGACACAGAGAGTCCTAAGCCGCTTTTAGAAGATAAGAAGTATCTTTTCATTGCCGGAAAGTATCGAATTTTCCCCTAGCGGTTATTCCGGGGATGTAGCGATGGCTACAACTTCTTCCTAATTAGAACAAAGAGACAGTTGGATTCCTTAATTCCTAAAACCATCTTAAATCGACAAATCGTTTTGTATAGAGCTTATTTTTCATCTGTCTTGCATGGAATTAGAGTTTGTCATTTTACCAAACTAGTTCCAGTTAATGGTGACTTTCCAAGACACATCGGTATTTTCTCTTTAAGTCGAATTAGTTTGTCAGGTAATGTATATGTGTGAAAAGTTCTATTTTATATGCTCATAAACTTTCAATTAATTGCTGAAACATATTTCATAATTTCAAACCGCAGAAAACTGAAACACATTTCTTAATTTAGTACCATATATGTTCATAAAAGTAATATACTTTTAAAACCTTAAGATTTTAGGAACCACTGTCAAATTAATGTTTCCATATACCTTGACAGACTGTTCATCCATTAAATGAATGATGTAAAATAGACTTGATAGACAGAAGGAAATTTCAAGCTTCTCTAATTTGATTACTATAACAATTTGCATGGTTAATGTCCACTATAAACACAAGTTTGTGAACTGACCTTTTACTATATATCTGACCCTATAAATAAAATTGTCTTATAAATCACAGAATCTTGTCAGCAGAAGTTTTGAGAAATGTTCTGAAGCTATCAGTTAGACTTACCAGCAATTTTCTTCACGGGATTAGCGGGGTTTATGGGAGTTCTACAGGCAGGGCACTGTTTATTCCTCTGTAGCCATACATCCATGCAACTACTACAGAACACATGATTGTTTGGACATAAAACTGGCTGTTTTACCTGAAATATAAGAGAAGAAATAAGCATTTGAACAGAAAACTGGCTGTTTTACCTGAAATTATCAAATTTCAGCCTAAGAATTTGTATGCTGTAAAGCCTCAATCTCCAGTGGTTGGTTGATATATTTCTTGAAAATACAGTCAGCATTTTATTTGCAATATCCAGTTCCTCATATATAAACATTTTATCACTCAGTGTTTCTCCTTTATTTCAAGGTAAAGGGTTAGAGATCAGTTGTAACATGCTGGAGGCTGAGGTTTATGAACAAAATCTCTTTGGACCTTGTAAAAAAACAAATCTTTATTTCAAAGAGGCATTTTTGTTAATTGAAGTGGTCAATTTGGCTAATAGCCAGTTCTTAGGGAAAACACTGTATCACCAGTATTTAATTTCAGTACCCAAACAAAATTCAATGATGAATCAAAACTTTTTTTGAAAAAAATACCATATAATCCCTATTAACCGCCCCTGCCCCTATAAGCGCCCCCCTTAAATCTTTTTCAATTGTCAGGAAATAAGGGCCCCCTGTACATTGATTTAAATCATCTAGAATCGTATGAAAAGACTGTCAAAATTGAAGAAATTGAAAATGAAATCTGTCTATAATCCAATTTCTCGTAGGAAAAAAAATCATTTCAGCTTAATTTGGGAGGATTATCTTCACTTAAAGTTACACATTATTTTAGTGGTTCTTTAAATTTATTTCCTTTTTTCAAAGATTTCTTGGAGTTAAAATACGACATTATATATTATAAAGAGAATACTCAAATGACCGCCCCCCTTTTGCAATTTTCTAAGCGCCCGGGGCGCTCAATAGGGATTATACAGTATTGAGAATTCATACCAAATACTTTACCTTTTATTCATCAAAACTATTATCAATACACAACTTTTATTCGCGGGCGAGAAATTTTTGGGAAGTTCGCAAAAGCCTTGTCATAGCAAATATATCTCGCCGTGAATCAGTCCTTAAAGTCTAAGTGATTATTAATAACAGATTCAAAAGGCTTGATTGCAAAAATCAATCATCGTGAACTATTTTATGCCTGCTAAATCGGGAAATAAAGTTGTCATGAATAAAAGCTGGTTAACAGTATAATTTAATATGTAAAATCTTAATTCAAAGGATATGATTTTATTCATCTAATTTTCATGAAGAAAGTTATTTTTTTCAGCAAAATCAAGCTATTAAATACTTAAACTTTTCCAATAAAGACATATTATACTTAGTCTAATATTTCTAGATATTGGCAAAAATCACAAATTGTGACAAGAATAATCAATTTTGAGACTACTGATTATGTGTGTTTTTCTGAAATGGGGTGTCAAAAACCAAGACCAGCATCGAAAAAAACCTTTGAACTTTATACATTATATTAATTACTAAATGCACTACCCAAAAAGCCCATCTTAGCTGCAATGACGTAGCCCTTTCTTCTTTGCTTTGCTAAAAATCCTTAGATTAGAATTTTTTGGACACTTGACGTTCTTAAAATTGTTTTCCCCTTCTTAAGGGACCTATATTTCTATATGATGAAACATATACAGGTAAATTTCATAAAACAAAACTCAGTGGATATAATAGAAAAAAAAAAACTTAAATCCAGTTTTAACCCTGAGCAACCTTAACCCATGCATGTCCACCAGAACATTTTAAATTTTGCTCAATTTAAATTAACTTAGATATCATAGTTCATACAAGGAAAAGCTCACAGATAATATCAAAATACAAGTATAGTCAAACTCTTACTGTTATCTCAAACTTCACTACAAGATAAATGAGGGCCTGATATTGAGAATAAAACAGTCAAAATCTCTTCAACATATCCATGATATTCGAGACATTGCTGTTTAAGATACTGGAGTTCAGCTATATCTAAATCAAACATATTTACAGTCATGTATTTTTTTTTTATTTTTGTGAGGGAGAAAGTCCCCTCCTGAAAACCACATAAAAATTTGGACAGGCCTACATTATTGCAGATCTATGTATCACAACTTCATGGTCAACAAGAAGAAATAAAAACATGTGAAAAGGGAACTAACTCAATATCAGATATTGTGACTAAATCTCATTTGAACCAAAAAATTGATGTACATGTATACTAATTTTTAATCAATTATATTGAGATATTTCCATGAGAAACCATAAAATTTAGGACACATTCTTGATAAACATAGAATGCTTTATAAACTATAAAAGAATTCTAAATTTTTTTTGGCTATTTCAATTTCTAAAATGTTGACGGTGCGACTGTTTGGGCAAATGCAGATACTTAATATTCAGTTTTAATTTAAATTGGGCACATCAAACTGCACGTGACATTGGGTGCATCTACACTTTGACGTTAAATTAAAAGGTACATTAGCAAACTGAAGCCTGAACAGTGCTGACTTTAAACGAAAAACGTTTTATTTACGATGTTTATCTGCAATATATCCATTAAATCTAAGTCAGTATATAATTTGTTGATTTTTTGTTTTATTTTTTGCAAGAATGTAGCTTTAAGTTAAAGAAATGATGCATTGTGGGTCCAAAACTTACTACGAAAAAAAATTCTTTTGGATCAATGTGTAAGTCTGATTTTTTTTCTTGCAAGTAGGGTTAAATACCGTTTAGGATGAAACGGCAAAACATGAAAACTGGAGAAAGATGACACCACAATTTTGCAATGTTTTGCCTTTTCCATTGACATTTTTTTTTCCACTTTTTACAAATAAAATTGAAACAAAACTTATGCAAATATATTTTTTTTTAAATACGTATTGATTTACCTTGAATATCTACAGTCAGAAAGCAAGTATCGTACTAAGTAACCATTTGTTAATTAGCCAACCCTTACAATGCGCAAAGAATTCAATTCTAGCGAGTCTAGAATCTTTTTTAAAAATTATTTTGAATGTTTTACAATGTTTAAAAGATTAAGAAATACTGTTATCAGTACTAACACTACAAATGAAACAGTATTTTTATGTATTTTTTAAGTAACTATTCGGTACATTTCAAAAATGCTGGTATTGTATCGTACTGTTTCATCCTAAACGATATCCAACCCTATTTGTGTGTATGTATGTGTGGAGGGGGAGGTGTCCATATATCACAATACAATTTTTCTTTTTGCAATACTAACCCCTATGAACATTGATTGATTTTGCAAGATGAAATGGCAGATCTACTGATTGAGAGACCTGTAAAGATTGTATTTTTAAAAGCCTGATTTTAAAACCTGTCTTTTAACCTCATTGATTTTATCATTTGTCATGTACTGAAAAGTGAAACCCTCCAAAACATTAGGTATGAAGTGCAACTCTCTCAAAACATGTATAAAAATGCTATTTAAAACCTGTTAATAGTGAGCGCAGCTAGCATAGCAAAGCAACTTTGTCACTGCGAGCTCTAACAAGAACGCCTGGGCAAAGAGAAAGTTCGGACTACTGCACATTCATTCGATAGAATGTAGTAGTAAGTTAACATGACAAACAGTAGGTAAAGTCCTGTCTCAACAGCTGTCAAGCTTGTATTTTCATTTGATAAAATTTTATTTATGTACTAAGATTATTTGTGTTCTTCTGTACAACCATAAGGGTACATGTATTCAATAAAAATATTTCATTCAACCAAGCAAATTTTTATAGTTACAGTAATAAGTAATCTTTGGTATAAGAAAGACATAATACATAATTTTATCCTTATTTAAATTATCAAGCTTTATTCACAAAATGTATTTTTTTTTTATGGCGAGTGAAATATTTGATTATGGCGACCAGAAATTCTGAAATGGCGACCAAAAAAATTTTTGGTCGCCATTTTGCGACCTAAGAGCAAGTGTGACTTGGAGCACTGGTCGCACAGTCAACATATTAAGCACAACTTCCAATTGAAAAAAAGATCTCTAGCTGTGATTGAATGTAGTAAAATGCGTGCAGCAAGAACAGTTGAACATCAAATGTTTAAGAATAAAATTTTTAAAAAATTATGATACATGTCACTAATGCACACAGATACTAGTAAAAATTCACACCATAAAAAATTCTTCAACATTTACTAAATGAAGCTTTAAAAAAATAAAATTAACAGTGATAACATTGACTGAGCTGAAAACTACAGGAGTGACTGGAACATGTAGAACTGTACATTGTACAAAATTCAATTTACATTTTAGAACATAAATTAATGTTAGCAAATGATGTCAAATTACATTGATTTTACCTATTAATAAAATTTTAAAAATATTTAAGCCTAAATAAAAATAAAAATCATTATCCCGAGCATTTATCAAAGACAAAAAACGAGTCTACACTACACGTGAAAAAACGAGTCCTTGGAAACCACTGCTTAACCGGCTTGTTGCAAATAACTGCACTAATTTCTGACATTTTTTGTCCTATTGTAATTGAAATCACAAATATACTATGTATAAATACCTTTCCCAAGCATATTTGGCAGGAAATTGGCAAAGTAAATGCTATTGTTTGGTACTTGTCCTGTCTTGCTCTCACGTCAGCCGCCATCTTTTAAACTGCAAGCGGAAGTGGCGCATTAATCGTGTACACAAAAGAAAGTATCCGATAATGTGGCTAAATTTTATCAAAGATAACTTTATATAATGAAAACTCCAAATTGTAAATACTTAATGTTCTGAGGCATTATAAATTGTCCATGTTAAAAATTATTGTTTTAAAATCTACTTTCATGCTCCGCGCTTTAAATTGAGTTCCAAGGCACTTCCGGTGATGAAATGATAATTGTTCCACATTTTATTCGCACAAACTGGTTCCTCTGCGGCATACTGTTTGTTATTTGTTTAGCTTGTGTTGCACCAAGTGTTGGGGCAAAAGGAGGTTGTTTTTTTAATTCATATACATTCTAAAATCTTTGAATCTTTCAACAGCTGTTTCACACGTGGACCACAGGAGTTCTCAATACATGCAATTTATTTATACAAGTCAATAGAAAGCACTCGATTGGCCAAGCCATGAGATATGCGTTAGCTATTGCTATACTAACGCATAGCTCATCAGCCTCGTAGATTAGGAAGTGGAGTGATTTCTATTTTTTTTATTGTTAAAATTGAAAATTGCACAAAAGCCTTTTGAAAAGGAGAAACATTTTTAGTGATCAGAATTGTTTTCAGTCCATTTCAAAGTTGAAAACTTTATGAATACTGCCTCATTATGCGACTTTTTGTTTGCTTTTCATAAAACAGAAACTTACTCTTAAATAGCTAAATAAAGCTATATTAGATGGGTAAATAAAGTTATATAGGCAGATTTAGCTATATAGATAAATATAGTGATTTTCCTGGACCTGTTCAATTGAGAACGTTTTCATTCAAAAAAAAAAGAAAAAAAGAACTCATTCCTTTTATACATGCATCCTTATAAACTTTAAATCTATATCTTAAAAAAATACCTGATTTCAGATTCATATTATAGTTGATAAACTATACGTATATATATGTTTATTCACCAATCAAGGGCCCTCGGAGTGCATGAACAAATTATTACAATATATGATTACACTGATTACAATTCTATATTATAGGTGTTTAATGTAATATGACTAAATCAATTATTCATTACTTCTGAACGAAATTTGCACTGAGTCCAGTGCTCTACAAATTGAGCTTAAGGTTAGTCTAAAGGCCCAAGCTTAGGTTGGAATTTAAGCCATGCATCACACACAGCAACATATAGAGAGAGTATACATATCCCTCTTTTGCCAAAATTTTTTACCAAACTTTAACCTCGCCATAACTTTTGAACAGATGGTACAAGGGCTTTCCTATTTCACATGTCATACTAATATTCCTTGAGACAAGGCCATTATTTTGGTACAAACATTTTTGATCTCTTATCCTTGGAGTACCCTTGAATCTGTACAGAAAATAAAGAATTACAGGTCTTGAATATCATTACTTGTGCAATTAGAGTAAAAAGATTTAAATATATTGTTATGACTCAAATTTCTAGATTCATATCATAAATTATGTACATTTGACTTTGGTAATCCACAATTGGACTACAGTGTGATTATATTGATATATTTTGCAGTTTTATTAGAGGATAATGACAGCTATCTGTTTTGTTTTTAGGCATTCTGAGACCAGAAATAACAGTCAAATTTATTGCTGTAGCCATCATCTTCTTTAACAGTGGGATATCATTGAGGAGTGAGGTGATTTTAAATAGTGAAGTTATGGGGATATTAGTGGGATATCAATGAGGAGTAATGTAATTTTTAACATTGGAATACTGTATACATGGTTATTTTTGCCCTTTTGCACTTCCCAACAATTTTGCACCATTTTAAATTTGCCCTATCACTGTTCTGTTTAAGATTTTATAATGTGTTATTTGAATTCACCCTGTTTTAAATTCGCCCTCAAGTGATTAGGGTGAAAGAGGTGAAAATAAAATGTGGTGAAATTTTCCCTGTTTACAGTAAACCTGAGCCAGTGAGGATTGAAGTGATTTTTATCAGTGGGAATGAGTTAATTTTTGTTACAGTAGAATATTTTTAGGGAGTGGGGTTATTTTTATCAGCGAAATATCACTTTAACAGTGAGGTGATGGGATATTACTTGGATATCAATGAGGAGTGAGGTAATACCAGAACAGTAGTATTGAGGTTGTATTACATTTCATTTTATTGTAAGACTTGACCAAAGCCTAAGCATTACATTGTCTTACCTTATATTTGTTGTAGGACTTGACCAGAGCATTAGTCCAGTACAAACTCCACTTCTTTGTCCAAGGATGGACATTCCTCGTTTTTCCCTTCTTGATAAATCTTTTGGTATCTGTGATGAAGGATGGACCATTTGATAAGCTCCTTCTACAAGGGTAAATGAATTAATTAAGTAAAATTAATAATTCTTTTAATGGCATGGTCAAAGAACCATAAAAATGTCATTTAATGACATCCTTCAAATTTTTTTTCGGTACTTTGATTCATTTTTCAGACTGTTGGCTCTAGAGTCTCAGTACTTGGATTGGTTATAGGCTGTAATTTCTTTCGGAAATTTTGATTTATTTTTCAGCCTGTTGGCTCTAGAGTCTCAGTACTTTGATTTTCATATTGGCTCTAGGCTGTAATCACTTTCGGTACTTTGATTTATTTTTTAGACTGTTGGTTCTAGGATGTATGCCTCCTCCAGTATCATCAGCAGTCATACTCACAAAGGCAGTGTCTGGAAATGAGGTTATTAATTCCTCACTTTAATTGTAAAGTCAATTATAATTAAACTCCATGCAACAAGTTGCATGAGGTATAATGTTTTTGACCTGTCCGTCAGTCAGTCAGTCAGTCAGTCAGAGTGTTAGTCAGTCCTGTTTTTCTTTGCCAGCGCACCTCTTCATAAACTGCTGCACACAATTTCGTCAAACTTTGCAGATATTTAGGTGTGTAGATGTGCTAAATAATCTTACTAATACAAAAGGTTCATAACATTAAAATACATGGAGGTCACTCAGATGAAACATTCCTCAGTAATTTTTTTATTTTTCCAAAGAATCTGTGATAAAAGTATTACTACTTTTACATAGCTTCCTCACAAAATCTTTACGCACATAACCATGCATTCAATATGCAAGATTCCAGAGAGTGCTATTTCCTAATATTATACTTTCATGTAAATTACTTGAATCTGATTCGTCGAGAAACATTCGTTGAAAAACAGTATTACCAGCTGAATAATGAAGCCACGCTCTCCTGCGTAGAAACAGTCAACATTGCTTGACGACAAGTGATATTAAAAAAAATAACGACTGCGCAGAATTTATGCACACACGGTTCACTCTTATATGTATAAAACATTCAAAATAATATAATAAATATTGTAATGTAGTTGAGTGTAACCATGGTAACATTGAAAATTTTCACCCCTTGAAAACCATTGTCAACCTGGGCTGCGAAAATTCGAATTAAAAAAAATTCCTCTCTCATCTACTTTATTGCAAATAAAATGATAGATAAAATGCCGCCTTCCCCATCTGTTTTGGAGAAAATTGGCCTGAGAACCAGAGAATTAAATTTAGATAACCTAATGATTTATAAATGTTTTTGGTGTATTACACAGAGATGCAAAACTCTCATGTGTCACTGAAGAATGTCTTTTCAGACCATAAAATTAAACCTGGAATAAAAATATTGAAAACTTATGTAACCTGCTGTCTTCAGGGGCAACTTTGAAACATCTTGAACAAATCTGAATTAAATTAAAAAATGAATTTTCAAATTTTATATTTTAGGCAGCAGCCATCTTTAATTCTGCTGTTGGGAGTTTTGTGGTGAGTGATTCACTTGATTGATTTGTCTTCAAAGTCCAACAGTCACCAAGTATACTGTATTGTACACATTCTTAAACTCCAGAGCAAACTCTTGTGTGGGTAAAGAACATCTTTTCTAGGAGTGGGAAAGTTTAAATACTCAGTACTATATAATTGGTATTTTCTGTAGCTGGAGATTTTAAAGGTAAATTATCTGTCTATCTATTACATTTTTGTTTCTACGAAATTGTGCAAGATTACTGAAAACTATTCAATGGTGGCAAAATTTTCTGATTTCACTATTTATTATCTTGCATTAGCTCAGTTTCAAATTGACTATTCAAAGTAATTTTTTCAAAACTAATTTACAGTTACATGTATGTAAGAACTTTCCAACGATATGTGCTTATTAATTTCTGACCTTGACCTTTCTGGTGACCTTGTCCTCACTACCTGTGACCTGTGTGCTCAATGTCAAGGGGACTACTCGAGATAATTTTCATCAAAACTTGTATACTGATACACATAGATGGAAAGTTTTCAGCACTGTTAAAGTTTTCTGACCATGTCCTTCTCTATTGCCTTGACCTCATTCTCTTTGGGTTTGCATTTAAATGTATCTTAATAGTTTCAAAGAAACAATTCAATGTATTTACATCAACTCTCTTACAAATTTACAAATTGTTCAGAGCTATCAATTGTGTCAAAATTTTCTGACCATGATCCTTTTTATGACATTAACATTAATTTTAATTTATTTGAATTTAGCACAAATGGGAATTCAGAAGAAACTGTTCATTATATTCTCATCAACCTTTATATATTAACACAAATCTCAAATGTTAGCTCAATGCCATATTGTTAAGTTTAATTTATCTCTTAATTTCCAGACCTTTCTTATGAATTTGACCTTCCCATGACCTTGCACTTCATTTTGGTATACAGATATATATCTGATGAATATCTAGGTCAAGTTCTGTTTTGGGTACAATCGTGCCATTTTTGACAGTCATAGTAATGCCCCCTGGACTTAGAAAAATTCCAATTATCTGCAGTTTCCGTTCATTTTCTTCACAGAGGTTGCACATACTGAAATGAAATTTAATTTACAGATTTATCAGATGATTATCTAATACAAGTTCAGTTTTGGATACGTTCACACCATTTTTAACAGATTTATGCCCTTTTGGATTTAGAAAAGTTCCAATGTGGGGGGGAGGGGGGCAAAAGTGTTTTACAAACATCTCTTGTATTTAATGTTGAAAACACATATATACATGTGCCTTTGATTAGAGCATTGATCAGGACTTAAGGACCTATTTCTAGTTATCATTATAGGTCTTCAAATGATTCATTAAACCAAGTATGCAGAGACAAATATGTGAATTAGTGCATTGACTTCACTTTCCTGTCACAGGAAATTTTTCAGAAGCTCCATGCCTTTAGCTTATAATTCTTGTTCAATAAAATCAATAAAACATAGTCAATTAATTGATAAGAGACATACTAGGTTTAATTAACACAATGTGTCAGTATTAAACACTGACAATAGAAGTGGAATGACAGTCTGATAGATACCCTAGGTGTTTGGTTTCAGGATGGTGTATTTTTTGTGTTATGTGTTTTTCTAGGAGTGTCTGGATACTCTCATCAAAATAAAAATAAACAAGAGGCCCAAGGGCAACATCCCTCACCTGAGAAACTAGCTAGGTAAAAGCAAAAATCAGTTCAGTATTGAAAAGTTAAATATATTATAAAAGTGGGTTCGAGGGAGAAGGGGGGGGGGGGGGGGGGTAAATTGAACAAACTTAAATTTACACTTTCTAAAATATGGCACATAATGGCTTTGCTGTTTATTGTTATGATCCACTTTAATGATGTTTTTAAATTCATGGTCAATCTTGGCTTTGTGAAGAATTTTGATGATTTTTCCTCAAGTGTTCCTAAGTAAAACTCTGATACCCCATTTTGGCCCCACTCTACCCCCTGGGGGTCATAATTTGAACATACCTGAATATACACTACCTGAGGATGCTTCCATATATAAACTAGGACCAATCACAACAATTCTCTTCTCAAGAAGAATATTTTTAAGTGGTTAGCGTGTTGGCTAGCCGCTTTATGGCATGTATCCAACGAGATTACACAATTTCAAGAGCAACCGCAAACCTCCATAAGGCGCTACTTATGAGCAAAAAATGACAGCTTTTCCTATCTTTGACGGAAATACCCGAAAGCCTGCGCTGAATTATCTGGGGTTTCATGGAATATTGCAGGGGCAAATTTGGCAGTGAAAAGGAGTAAAAATTAAGTTCTACAAAGTTATAGATTATTTAGGTACATTTAGCATTGTATTTATGTCCTTAGCTTTTAGTTACATAATCCAAGTGCAATTAGACATAAGTAATATTGTAGGACTGAACATATATAATTGAACACATTCTTATCAAATCAGTGATTGCAGTGTTATATTTTGTTTATTATTTATTTTTGCATTAAAGACGGACTGTGTTTTATTGGTTCCTTCTCTCTGAAAAGTTCACATTGAATTCCCGACCCCGCAATAACTGTCTCGCCTTTTGCTTATTATTTATCATTTTATTGAAGAATTTAGTTAGGCCTATTATATGAGAAATTTTGAGAGAATTTAATAGTGACAAGGAACAAGGCCTATTGAAAAAAATCATGTACCGTGGTAGCTTGCTGCACAAAAAAACAAAAATGTGTACTATTTCTTTACTGAAATATCATGTAATTAAATTGTGTTTATCTTCATTAGTTCTAATTTGCTAATCTTTATCATTGGTCCAGTATCTATAAATTATACTTTGATTCAGGGCCATCAGTTGCAATTTTACAGCAAACAGATGGAATATTTTTTTTAAAAAAAATCTGTATGGGTACTGCTGAGAATATTTAGAACTACCCAGAATACTTGTGAAAACAGCTGAGAATATTAGTGAGCAACTGAGAATATTTACGAGAACTACTGAAATTATCTATGAGAAAAACTGAGAATATTTCTGAAAAACCAGAAGTCTCTGTCGAGACTGAAGCTCTACTGGTTTGTACTTAAAGCAAAGGAAAAGGAAAGTACTTAAGCAGTTGGGAATTGAAACTTTTTATTATCCAA